>OZ025250.1:13196084-13477392 GCA_964019135.1 Arenicola marina
GAATGGTTGTATACTCAGGACTCTTTTGGTCATATCGCGTCAATGGGAGAATGAAGGGAGAGTGGAGCCATGTCCCCGGGGTAACCCCCTACTCTTGGCGAAGAAAAACATGGAATCTTATCCTGCGACCACACAGACATTGCCACAGAGGGGTGCGAACCACCGACTCACGTGCCGTTAGGCTCTGAGGTGGCCAGAGCACTAAAAGCGAGCGCTCTAGCCCACTGAGCTACCGGGACAGCCCTAACAGTGTCCGTAGAGCCGGTTTGCTGGGAAAGGACAAATCAAGCGGAACTGCATGGAAATGTGGCGTATAGAGCCCCCCCCCCCCCCAATAGCACACAGATTCATCTCCCTTCAGGCGGAATAAGAGATGCGGAACTCTCCCAAACTTAGCAATGCAGTAAGTACCCACGTGAGGTTGGAGAGAGATGTGGCCTTTAAGGCTAAAAGCGCCATATGACTGTTCCCCACCATTTAGAATACCCCTCCTCAGGGTCTTGAGGCAACACTGGAATGATCCAGAATTGTATAAAGAAAGGACCCAGGATTCAGGTAAAAAGGGGGTTCCAAAGTCGATTTGCCTCGCATACCCTAATGATTTCTGGCCCCGTAGACCTGAATTCCTCAATCATCGGAGACGTTACTTGCTCAATCATCGGACCAGGAGCGGATACAGAATTCGGAAACGGGGGAAGGTTGACTTTGAGTACCGGTATGTTCGAAAAATGTACGACTGGTGGAGCAAGGGGGTCCGGTACTGTAATTTACAGTCCTTGGCATACCGTTACTGGACTTCCATTTCCTGAGGGTGGGGTCGGGGTGATCGGGGATACCCCCCCCCCCCCGCCCTCCCCCAAGAGGGCTTTGACATCCTTGGGCAAGTGATTTTCAATGCTCTGTATCAGTGTTACACTACATATAATGTGATTAAAATCATTGTTCGGTAAACGCCAATATCCATTTTGCGATACCCTGAAGTGGCGGGGGGGGGGGGGGGGGGGGCGGGGGAGAGATCCGCTCAGTTTATTCTTGTTTCCCAGAAAACTCGCTCTATGGACACACATTTTTAGTCGCTTTCCCCCCTCCCCCGGTCGCAAGTTTTGAAATTTCAGTTCAATCTTTTTCATTACAAATGTTCTCTCTCAGCATCAGAGGGCGCCCAGGGAATCCTGCCCCCAACATTATATAATAGCGCCCCCTGTGCATGCATCCCTTCACACGTCTAGCGTCATGGCCACATGACGTTGTTCATCCTGAACCGATCCCATGATGCATTGCGCGCACGAAAGTGCGATTTGGCTCAGAAAAACAATGTTTTTGTAGAGGAAAAAATCAACATATATGTGGCTAATGGATCTGTGAGTGGCTAAAGAAAATTGAAGGTGTTTAGCCACAGTGGTGAATTGAAATGAATTGCTAGACACACCAGAAAACTGTTATCGAGATGACATTATCTAAGCCGTTATCGGGTGTGCAGTAAACCGCGGACAGTGGCAGGCATACTGTTCATTACAAGAGGCCGTAGTTTTTAAATGGACGATACAAAAACGATATCCAGGAACTTGTATCCGAGGATTTATATAATAACATTATAGTAATCAGCCTAATGAGCTATATTATACACGTCCAGCTCGAGAGGCACGTAATCAAAGGGCGATGTACGCCAGGGATATCCTCAACCAAAAGAAACCTATATCATTGCCAATTATAAATTGTCATATAGCTTTTTCACAGTGTGAAGTGTATCATATTATGCTAATTGTGGACCAATTGTGAAGCAATTGTCGGAGTTTGGGAAGAAATTCAAGCCACCGATGAAAGTTATGAGCCTTACAACGCAGTAGCGGTCCCAAAGTAAAAGTGACGTTCGAGAGGCATACGATATGCATAAGCCTGAATACATGCCTTGCCTGGTAACAGCAAAACCATTTCGAATACACACGTGGGCTACTTGCGGCGTCTTTCTTTTTGTGAGGCGTTTAAGCGACTGCTTCGATGAGATATGTATTGAAGGCTTGAACATACAACTGTTTTTAAGACATGTGTACTGGCCCTGTAAGTTCGAAACGGCCGGGACCCAATATTTCGCCCTCGAAAAGGACATTGGCATGGAGCGGGGCGATATACTCGGCTCCGGCGTCACGGGCCCTGGAGTGTGAAGCAAGGGTATGTTACGCTCGGACGATTTTCTCCTTGTTCGCGAAGAGCGCAATTTTGCACTATTTTTTTAATCAGGCGAGGAACGTGACACAGCGTTACTTTGTCACCAAAGAGAGTCGCGACTCAAGTTCTATGAACGGACATGCAATAAATATTGAAATAAAATTAAAGAAGGTGTTTTGAGGCCGCTGTTGTGCACATGAAGAAAGCTAACCTGAGCCAATAAACCACCCGGTCGGGACAAGTGAAAGAGCCTCAATGACACTTGCCCCAGATGTAGGCGTGAGGTTTGTACCCACGACCTGCCGATCTTAGCAACTAATCTTAGCGATCTTAGCCGCCTTACCAACTGAGCCAGGGAGATTCAACTCGAACCACCTTCACGGCATGTGCACAAGGCGTCCCCTGAGAGGGTTCGGGCAGTTGGCACGTGCACGCCCCCTGCCCCCCCCCCCCTCCCCCCTCCGGCCTCCCCAGCCCCTTTGAACCCTAAAGTGCACTGTTAAAGTCGAGCACCCTCATAAAGATACTGCTAAAAAGTCGAGATCCGTCGAAACATGTGCCTATTAGAAGATACAGTGTTTTTCCAGATCGCTTAGAAAGATATATACACAGTTAAAACAGAGATTGTCAAAAGTTGCCCCACCCCCCCCCCCACACTCCCCCCTTTGTAAAGTGCTGGGAACGCCCTCGGTGTAACTTGAAAATTGTCCTCATTTTGCACGGAAAATGGCGACTTCAGAGACTAAAAAACTAACAGGTCTAATATTACATAGGGACGCCCCGCGTGGTAAAGTGACGTCATCGCCTAATAATACTATGATCGCCATAGTAACGACATGTAGTGCGTCAGTTACCCGGACGTAGGAAAGGACGCCAGCGCCCCCTAGTGATAGGGATGGTATAATATGGGACCCCACTGAGCAAATAGTCCTGACCCCATTGGGACCTCCACCCCACCTCCCCCCCCCACCCAGTCCCTTATCCTCCCCGGAATACCCTGATAATGAGCCGTTAAAACTATAGCCATCGCACTGGAACATCCTGGCCCACCCCGCTTGGCGCCAACATACCGTTAGACTCACTTAGACTCAGTGGCGGATCCGTATGGACTGTTTAAATAACCCACATAATTATTTTAATATTTACATCTGTAGGGGGCTCATTCACCCCTATGGCTCTATCGGAGAGACGGACATCCGGGATAGAGAGGTTGGTGGGAGGTGGCGGGCGGCGGTGACTGGTGGGGGGGTATCCAGGGGCGAGTGGGTGGGTGGTAGGGGTCCACAGAGGATACATCCATAAGCGAATATTCTGGCAGGAATGTATTTTTGGTAGAAATCATCCCCAGCTGGAACCCTAAATTTGTGAATTACTGGGGTTCAAGCGGTGGGCGGGGGAGCGGGGAGAGTAGAGGGGGGGGGGGGGGTAGGGGGTCCAGTGCACAGGTTTGTCGGTCATACGTAGGCCTTCGAAAACGAAGCTCGACTCCACCGCCCCCCCCCCGCACCACCACATCCACCCACCCACAACACCCAACCCGGGGTAAATGTCTATGTTGGTTGGTACAGGATCTAAATACGTCTTTTGTGGAAAGACGACGACGGGTTTACCCCGCCTTGCTGACGTGGCAAATAGATCTAGAATTTTGAAACTTAACAATAACAAATCTCACGACCTGGTGGGATGGACGTTAAAAGGGGGTGAGGGGGCTCATTCTTCTATGTTGGAACCCCACAAAGGGGTGAGTCGTACGTGAGCTATCGTGAGACAACGGTTCGCCCTTATTTGAAAAAACGACAGTGTCTGACCCTCGTTAAATAAATGTTTTAGTTAGCAAGATCTTCGCTTTTATGGATTTAATACAATCTATATATATATATAGAAATGTAGCTTTTCACTTTAAACGGGTTAACATGCTACATTATCATTGAGAAACTTTAATTTATGCATTTTATGGGTAGGCTTATGGAATGTTGTTAGTTTGAGTCACACGGGTATACAGGGCCGGGGACCATGATACGAGGTAATGACACTGCCCCAGACACGGGTGGGGTCTGGAACCCGTTGGTCTCTCGACCACAGTCACTTCCCGTATTATATACATTGCAAGTCAAACTATTTTGTGACGTCTGATACACAGAAGGTTTTACTGATACGCGGATGCCTGCCCCCTAAAGCCTAAATAATCAACATACTTGAGGCATATGCGTTATAAGAAACATCCTCGTAGCAGGTAATTTCTTGAGTACTTGAGTAGAATGAAGATACATATTTGTATCTTAATTCTACTCAAGTACTCAAGAAATTATATATATATATATATATATATATATATATATATATATATATATATATATAGGTACACATATGAACGCGGAATGAGCAGTAAGGCTAAGCAATGCCGTCTGCCCGAAAAATAAACGATATTAACCAAACAATAGAAGCTCAGGTTAATACAAACATGGATGGATGCCTGTTTAACTAGTGCACAATACATTAATTTGTTCTCGTTAATCAGCAAGGTTTGCATCTTGTTCCCCATGTCTATAGCTGGAATCCCTAAATATATACAGTAGAACCTCCTTAAACACGAGAAAACCGAAATCCACGGACAGTCGCATGTCGGACCGTTTTCAAGGATCTCGAATTTATTTTGGTTAATACAGATCCATATCCAGTTGCTTTTTACAGTCTCTACTGTATTCACACCATAAAAAATACCATGTCTGTTTGAAAGGCTATTACATGTCCCTCTCCAGGTCCGACCCGGAAGTAGGTCCTCTACTAGCTACGGCGGCCGAGATCGCAGATTCAGTTATTAACTCCGCCACCCTCCTCCTCCCCTAAACGCGTGTCCCCCCCAATCCCCTCAACTCGTGCCACCCCCCGCCACCCTCTTCCTCCGCTCAACCCAGGCCAGCCCCCCCCCCTCCCCCCCTCTCAATCGACAAGATAACGCCACGTCCAGGATACAATACGCCACAGTACGCGGAGTGGCGCCTGGCGAATGTAGACCGGGGTTACTTCCTGGGTGAGAGTGTTTGTGCAAGGGGCCAGCATGCCTCTCTCGCAGCCAGACAACGGGCATAGCGCGACCGCCTCCCCCCCCAACACCACCATTATGGTTGATAAGTTGTATATTCAGGACGCGTTAACCACTTTTGGTCATATCGCGTCAGATGGGAGAAGGAAGGGAGAATGGAGCCATGTCCCCGGGGTAACCCCCTACTCTCTACGAAGAAGGACATGGTATCTTTATCCTGCGACCACACAGACATGACCACAGCAGGGCTCGAACCATCGATCCACGTGCAGTTAGGCTCTTAGATGGCCATCCATGCTTGGTTACAACGGTTAATACGCCGCCGGTCGGGAGAATGAAATATAATGGCATGTAATATGTCCCAGATGCGGGGTCCAGGGCGCGAACCAACGACCAGTTGATCTGCAGTTTAAGCATTCCACCACTGCCGCGGCCACTCATCCAGCGCACTAGCCACTCCACCACTGGGGCGGCCCTCACCCACCACACTACCCACTCCACCACTGGGGGGGCCCCTCACCCACCACACTACCCACTCCACCACTGGGGCGGCCCCTCACCCACCACACTACCCACTCCACCACTGGGGGGGCCCCTCACCCAGTACACTACCCACTCCACCACTGGGGGGGCCCCTCACCCACCACACTACCCACTCCACCACTGGGGCGGCCCCTCACCCACCACACTACCCACTCCACCACTGGGGCGGCCCCTCACCCACCACACTACCCACTCCACCACTGGGGGGGCCCCTCACCCACCACACTACCCACTCCACCACTGGGGCGGCCCCTCACCCACCACACTACCCACTCCACCACTGGGGGGGCCCCTCACCCAGTACACTACCCACTCCACCACTGGGGGGGCCCCTCACCCACCACACTACCCACTCCACCACTGGGGCGGCCCCTCACCCACCACACTACCCACTCCACCACTGGGGCGGCCCCTCACCCACCACACTACCCACTCCACCACTGGGGCGGCCCCTCACCCACCACACTACCCACTCCACCACTGGGGGGGCCCCTCACCCACCACACTACCCACTCCACCACTGGGGCGGCCCCTCACCCACCACACTACCCACTCCACCACTGGGGGGGCCCCTCACCCAGTACACTACCCACTCCACCACTGGGGGGGCCCCTCACCCACCACACTACCCACTCCACCACTGGGGCGGCCCCTCACCCACCACACTACCCACTCCACCACTGGGGCGGCCCCTCACCCACCACACTACCCACTCCACCACAGGGGCGGCCCCTCACCCACCACACTACCCACTCCACCACTGGGGCGGCCCCTCACCCACCACACTACCCACTCCACCACTGGGGCGGCCCCTCACCCACCACACTACCCACTCCACCACAGGGGCGGCCCCTCACCCACCACACTACCCACTCCACCACAGGGGCGGCCCCTCATCCAGTACACTACCCACTCTACCACTGGGGTGGCCCCTCACCCACCACACTACCCACTCCACCACTGGGGCGGCCCCTCACCCACCACACTACCCACTCCACCACTGGGGCGGCCCCTTACCCACCACACTACCCACTCCACCACTGGGGCGGCCCCTCATCCAGTACACTACCCACTCCACCACTGGGGCGGCCCCTCACCCACCACACTACCCACTCCACCACTAGGGCGGCCCCTCACCCACCACACTACCCACTCCACCACAGGGGCGGCCCCTCATCCATCACACTACCCACTCCACCACTGGGGCGGCCCCTCACCCACCACACTACCCACTCCACCACTGGGGCGGCCCCTCACCCACCACACTACCCACTCCACCACTGGGGCGGCCCCTTACCCACCACACTACCCACTCCACCACTGGGGCGGCCCCTCATCCACCACACTACCCACTCCACCACTGGGGCGGCCCCTCACCCACCACACTACCCACTCCACCACTAGGGCGGCCCCTCACCCACCACACTACCCACTTCACCACAGGGGCGGCTCCTCATCCACCACACTACCCACTCCACCACCGGGGCGGCCCCTCACCCACCACCCCACCCACTCCACCACTAGGGCGGCCCCTCACCCACCACACTACCCACTCCACCACAGGGGCGGCCCCTCATCCACCACACTACCCACTCCACCACAGGGGCGGCCCCTCACCCACCACACTACCCACTCCACCACAGGGGCGGCCCCTCATCCACCACAATACCCACTCCACCACTAAGGCGGCTTCTCACCCAGCACACTACCCACTCCACCACTGGGGCGGTCCCTCATCCAGTACTCTACCCACTCCACCACTGGGGCGGCCCCTCACCCACCACACTACCCACTCCACCACTGGGGCGGCCTCTCATCCAGTACACTACCCACTCCACCACTGGGGCGGCCCCTTACCCACCACACTACCCACTCCACCACTGGGGCGGCCTCTCATCCAGTACACTACCCACTCCACCACTGGGGCGGCCTCTCATCCAGTACACTACCCACTCTACCACTGGGGTGGCCCCTCATCCAGCACACCACCCACTCCACCACTGGGGCGGCTCCTCACCCAGCACACTTCCTACTTCACCACTGGGGCGGCCCCTCACCCAGCACACTAATCACTGTATAAATCAAATACAAGTATTTTACGGTCTTTAAGTTTCACGTTTTTACGTTTCACTAAAACAGGAATTCGTTGGGGTAGGACACTCCATCTCGCCCGAAACGTGCCTTAAGTATCTTATGGAATGCGAATCGCCACCTGGAACCTTCATGTCACGTTGAAAAACACCCTTAAACGCGAGTTTTGGTCGTCTAGGTGGCCTGTTGCCAAGTTCGCTGGAGCGGACGGAGTCTCCGCCAGGTCACTAAGTGCAAGCATAGCGCCTTATACACTATCCTTGGTAAGCGGGTACACTACATGTCTCTGGCAGCGCCGAGATAAACTCTGTAACGCATCTGTCCACCGCCCGTTACTACATTGGTCCACGACATGGGAGGCCTCTCTGGTGTAGTGGTTAGAGCATTACACCGGTTAGCGCACTAGGCCACAGATCAATAGGTTCTGGGGGCCTCCGTGGTGTAATGGTTAGCGCACTAGACCGCAGATCAATAGGTTCTGGGGGCCTCTCTGGTGTAGTGGTTAGCGCGCTAGACCACAGATCAATAGGTCCTGGGGGCCTCCGTGGTGTAATGGTTAGCGCACTAGGCCACAGATCAATAGGTTCTAGGGGCCTCCCTGGTGTAATGGTTAGCGCACTAGACCGCAGATCACAAGGTCCTGAGGGCCTCTCTGGTGTAGTGGTTAGCGCACTGGACCACAGATCAATAGGTCCTGGGGGCCTCCCTGGTGTAATGGTTAGCGCGCTAGACCGCGGATCAATAGGTCCTGGGGGCCTCCCTGGTGTAGTGGTTAGCGCACCAGACCGCAGATCAATAGGTCTTGGGGGCCTTCCCGGTGTAGTGGTTAGCGCACTAGACCGCATTTCAATAGGTCCTGGGGGCCTCCCTGGTGTAGTGGTTAGCGCACTGGACCACAGATCAATAGGTCATGGGGGCCTTCCCGGTGTAGTGGTTAGCGCACTAGACCGCATTTCAATAGGTCCTGGGGGCCTCCCTGGTGTAGTGGTTAGCGCACTGGACCACAGATCAATAGGTCATGGGGGCCTCCCTGGTGTAGTGGTTAGCGCACTAGACCGCAGATCAATAGGTCCTGGGGGCCTCCCTGGGGTAGTGGTTAGCGCACTAGACGGCAGATCAGTAGGCCCTGGGGGCCTCCCTGATGTAGTGGTTAGTGCACTGGACAGCAGATCAGTAGGCCATGGGGGCCTCCCTGGTGTAGTGGTTAGCGCACTAGACTGCAGATTAGTAGGTCCTGGGGGCCTCCCTGCCCCCTGGTGTAGTGGCTAGCGCACTAGACCGCAGAGCAATAGGTCCTGGGGGCCTCCCTGGTGTAGTGGTTAGCACACTAGACCGCAGATCAATAGGTCCTGGGGGCCTCCCTGGTGTAGTGGTTAGCGCACTAGACCGCAGATCAATAGGTCCTGGGGGCCTCCCTGGTGTAGTGGTTAGTGCACTAGACCACAGATCAGTAGGCCCTGGGAGCCTCCCTGGTGTAGTGGTTAGCGCACTAGACCGCAGATCAATAGGTCCTGGGGGCCTCCCTGGTGTAGTGGTTAGTGCACTAGACCACAGATCAGTAGGCCCTGGGAGCCTCCCTGGTGTAGTGGTTAGCGCACTAGACCGCAGATCAATAGGTCCTGGGAGCCTCCCTGGTGTAGTGGTTAGCACACTAGACCACAGATCAGACAAGCATGGTGGATCCGGGGAATTGTCAGGGCAACCTCGAGCCAAGCCCTGTGAGATACATGTACATGGTAAGCACGCAGGGCTGCAGGTTAACAGGTCGCGGGTTCGAACCCGGACATCTGCATGTGGGGCATGTAGTCAGCCGACATCATTATCATTGTCTCGGGGAATCTGGCTCAATGTAGGCTGCGTGCACACAAAAGTGGCCTAAAACACCATCGATTCATCTCCACTGAAGTCACCCATGAATCAGATTGGTTGTATATTCAGGATACTTTAGCAACTTTTGGTCATATCACGTCAATGAGAGAAGGGAGGGAGAGTGGAGCCATGCCCCCCGGGGGTAACCCCCTACTCTTTGCGAAGAAGGACATGGGATCTTTATCCTGCGACCACACAGACATGGTCACAGAGGGGCTCGAACCACCGATCCACGTGCCGTTAGGCTGTCAGGTGGCCAGAGCACTCCAGGCGAGCGCTCTAACCCATTGATTTATCAGGGCGGCCCAGACTGTGGGTGTGTATATGGTAGATGGCTATGTAGGCATAGCTCTGGCAGTCAGACTGTAGGTGTGTATATGGTAGATGGCTATGTAGGTATGGCTCTGGCAGTCAGACTGTAGGTGTGTATATGGTACACGGCTATGTAGGCATAGCTCTGGCAGTCAGATTGTAGGTGTGTATATGGTAGATGGCTATGTAGGTATGGCTCTGGTAGTCAGACTGTGGGTGTGTATATGGTAGATGGCTATGTAGGTATGGCTCTGGCAGTCAGACTGTGGGTGTGTATATGGTAGATGGCTATGTAGGTATGGCTCTGGCAGTCGGACTGTGGGTGTGTATATGGTAGATGGCTATGTAGGTGTGGCTCTGGCAGTCAGACTGTGGGTGTGTATATGGTAAATGGCTATGTAGGTATGGCTCTGGCAGTCAGACTGTGGGTGTGTAAATGGTAGATGGCTATGTAGGTATGGCTCTGGCAGTCAGACTGTGGGTGTGTATATGGTAACTGGCTATGTAGGTATGGCTCTGGCAGTCAGACTGTGGGTGTGTACATGGTAGATGGCTATGTAGGTATGGCTCAGGCAGTCAGACTGTGGGTGTGTAAATGGTAGATGGCTATGTAGGTATGGCTCTGGCAGACAGACTGTGGGTGTGTATATGGTAGATGGCTATGTAGGTATGGCTCTGGCAGTCAGACTGTGGGTGTGTTTATGGTAGATGGCTATGTAGGTATGGCTCTGGCAGTCAGATTGTGGGTGTGTATATGGTAGATGGCTATGTAGGTATGGCTCAGGCAGTCAGACTGTGGGTGTGTAAATGGTAGATGGCTATGTAGGTATGGCTCTGGCAGACAGACTGTGGGTGTGTATATGATAGATGGCTATGTAGGTATGGCTCTGGCAGACAGACTGTGGGTGTGTATACGGTAGATGGCTATGTAGGTATGGCTCTGGCAGTCAGACTGTGGGTGTGTATGTGGTAGATGGCTATGTAGGTATGGCTCTGGCAGTCAGACTGTGGGTGTGTATATGGTAGATGGCTATGTAGGTACGGCTATGGCAGTCAGACTGTGGGTTTGTATATGGTAGATGGCTATGTAGGTATGGCTCTGGCAGTCAGACTGTGGGTGTGTATGTGGTAGATGGCTATGTAGGTATGGCTCTGGCAGTCAGACTGTGGGTGTGTATATGGTAGATGGCTATGTAGGTATGGCTCTGGCAGTCAGACTGTGGGTGTGTATATGGTAGATGGCTATGTAGGTATGGCTCTGGCAGTCAGACTGTGGGTGTGTATATGGTAGATGGCTATGTAAGTATGGCTCAGGCAGTCAGACTGTGGGTGTGTATATGGTAGATGGCTATGTAGGTATGGCTCTGGCAGTCAGACTGTGGGTGTGTATATGGTAACTGGCTATGTAGGTATGGCTCTGGCAGTCAGACTGTGGGTGTGCATATGGTAGATGGCTATGTAGGTATGGCTCTGGCAGTCAGTCTGTGGGTGTGTATATGGTAGACGGCTATGTAGGCATAGCTCTGGAAGTCAGATTGTAGGTGTGTATATGGTAGATGGCTATGTAGGTGTGGCTCTGGTAGTCAGACTGTGGGTGTGTATATGGTAGATGGCTATGTAGGTATGGCTCTGGCAGTCAGACTGTGGGTGTGTATATGGTAGATGGCTATGTAGGTATGGCTCTGGCAGTCGGACTGTGGGTGTGTATATGGTAGATGGCTATGTAGGTGTGGCTCTGGCAGTCAGACTGTGGGTGTGTATATGGTAGATGGCTATGTAGGTATGGCTCTGGCAGTCAGACTGTGGGTGTGTAAATGGTAGATGGCTATGTAGGTATGGCTCTGGCAGTCAGACTGTGGGTGTGTATATGGTAACTGGCTATGTAGGTATGGCTCTGGCAGTCAGACTGTGGGTGTGTACATGGTAGATGGCTATGTAGGTATGGCTCAGGCAGTCAGACTGTGGGTGTGTAAATGGTAGATGGCTATGTAGGTATGGCTCTGGCAGACAGACTGTGGGTGTGTATATGGTAGATGGCTATGTAGGTATGGCTCTGGCAGTCAGACTGTGGGTGTGTATATGGTAGATGGCTATGTAGGTATGGCTCTGGCAGTCAGATTGTGGGTGTGTATATGGTAGATGGCTATGTAGGTATGGCTCAGGCAGTCAGACTGTGGGTGTGTAAATGGTAGATGGCTATGTAGGTATGGCTCTGGCAGACAGACTGTGGGTGTGTATATGATAGATGGCTATGTAGGTATGGCTCTGGCAGTGAGACTCTGGGTGTGTATATGGTAGATGGCTATGTAGGTATGGCTCTGGCAGACAGACTGTGGGTGTGTATACGGTAGATGGCTATGTAGGTATGGCTCTGGCAGTCAGACTGTGGGTGTGTATATGGTAGATGGCTATGTAGGTATGGCTCTGGTAGTCAGACTGTGGGTGTGTATATGGTAGATGGCTATGTAGGTATGGCTCTGGCAGTCAGACTGTGGGTGTGTACATGGTAGATGGCTATGTAGGTATGGCTCTGGCAGTCGGACTGTGGGTGTGTATATGGTAGATGGCTATGTAGGTGTGGCTCTGGCAGTCAGACTGTGGGTGTGTATATGGTAAATGGCTATGTAGGTATGGCTCTGGCAGTCAGACTGTGGGTGTGTATATGGTAGATGGCTATGTAGGTATGGCTCTGGCAGTCAGACTGTGGGTGTGTATATGGTAACTGGCTATGTAGGTATGGCTCTGGCAGTCAGACTGTGGGTGTGTACATGGTAGATGGCTATGTAGGTATGGCTCAGGCAGTCAGACTGTGGGTGTGTAAATGGTAGATGGCTATGTAGGTATGGCTCTGGCAGACAGACTGTGGGTGTGTATATGGTAGATGGCTATGTAGGTATGGCTCTGGCAGTCAGACTGTGGGTGTGTTTATGGTAGATGGCTATGTAGGTATGGCTCTGGCAGTCAGATTGTGGGTGTGTATATGGTAGATGGCTATGTAGGTATGGCTCAGGCAGTCAGACTGTGGGTGTGTAAATGGTAGATGGCTATGTAGGTATGGCTCTGGCAGACAGACTGTGGGTGTGTATATGATAGATGGCTATGTAGGTATGGCTCTGGCAGTCAGACTGTGGGTGTGTAAATGGTAGATGGCTATGTAGGTATGGCTCTGGCAGTCAGACTGTGGGTGTGTATATGGTAACTGGCTATGTAGGTATGGCTCTGGCAGTCAGACTGTGGGTGTGTACATGGTAGATGGCTATGTAGGTATGGCTCAGGAAGTCAGACTGTGGGTGTGTAAATGGTAGATGGCTATGTAGGTATGGCTCTGGCAGACAGACTGTGGGTGTGTATATGGTAGATGGCTATGTAGGTATGGCTCTGGCAGTCAGACTGTGGGTGTGTATATGGTAGATGGCTATGTAGGTATGGCTCTGGCAGTCAGATTGTGGGTGTGTATATGGTAGATGGCTATGTAGGTATGGCTCAGGCAGTCAGACTGTGGGTGTGTAAATGGTAGATGGCTATGTAGGTATGGCTCTGGCAGACAGACTGTGGGTGTGTATATGATAGATGGCTATGTAGGTATGGCTCTGGCAGTGAGACTCTGGGTGTGTATATGGTAGATGGCTATGTAGGTATGGCTCTGGCAGACAGACTGTGGGTGTGTATACGGTAGATGGCTATGTAGGTATGGCTCTGGCAGTCAGACTGTGGGTGTGTATGTGGTAGATGGCTATGTAGGTATGGCTCTGGCAGTCAGACTGTGGGTGTGTATATGGTAGATGGCTATGTAGGTACGGCTATGGCAGTCAGACTGTGGGTTTGTATATGGTAGATGGCTAGGTAGGTATGGCTCTGGCAGTCAGAGTGTGGGTGTGTAAATGGTAGATGGCTATGTAGGTATGGCTCTGGCAGTCAGACTGTGGGTGTGTATATGGTAGATGGCTACGTAGGTATGGCTCTGGCAGTCAGACTGTGGGTGTGTATATGGTAGATGGCTATGTAGGTATGGCTCTGGCAGTCAGACTGTGGGTGTGTATATGGTAGATGGCTATGTAGGTATGGCTCAGGCAGTCAGATTGTGGGTGTGTATATGGTAGATGGCTATGTAGGTATGGCTCTGGCAGTCAGACTGTGGGTGTGTATATGGTAGATGGCTATGTAGGCATGGCTCTGGCAGTCAGACTGTGGGTGTGTATATGGTAGATGGCTATGTAGGCATGGCTCTGGCAGTCAGACTGTGGGTGTGTATATGGTAGATGGCTATGTAGGTATGGCTCTGGCAGTCAGACTGTGGGTGTGTATATGGTAGATGGCTATGTAGGTATGGCTCAGGCAGTCAGACTGTGGGTGTGTATATGGTAGATGGCTAGGTAGGTATGGCTCTGGCAGTCAGACTGTAGGTGTGTATATGGTAGATGGCTATGTAGGTATGGCTCTGGCAGTCAGACTGTGGGTGTGTATATGGTAGATGGCTATGTAGGCATGGCTCTGGCAGTCAGACTGTGGGTGTGTATATGGTAGATGGCTATGTAGGTATGGCTCTGGCAGTCAGACTGTGGGTGTGTATATGGTAGATGGCTATGTAGGTATGGCTCAGGCAGTCAGACTGTGGGTGTGTATATGGTAGATGGCTATGTAGGTATGGCTCTGGCAGTCAGACTGTGGGTGTGTATATGGTAGATGGCTATGTAGGTATGGCTCTGGCAGTCAGACTGTGGGTGTGTATATGGTAGATGGCTATGTAGGTATGGCTCTGGCAGTCAGACTGTGGGTGTGTAAATGGTAGATGGCTATGTAGGTATGGCTCTGGCAGTCAGACTGTGGGTGTGTATATGGTAACTGGCTATGTAGGTATGGCTCTGGCAGTCAGACTGTGGGTGTGTACATGGTAGATGGCTATGTAGGTATGGCTCAGGCAGTCAGACTGTGGGTGTGTAAATGGTAGATGGCTATGTAGGTATGGCTCTGGCAGACAGACTGTGGGTGTGTATACGGTAGATGGCTATGTAGGTATGGCTCTGGCAGTCAGACTGTGGGTGTGTATATGGTAGATGGCTATGTAGGTATGGCTCTGGCAGTCAGATTGTGGGTGTGTATATGGTAGATGGCTATGTAGGTATGGCTCAGGCAGTCAGACTGTGGGTGTGTAAATGGTAGATGGCTATGTAGGTATGGCTCTGGCAGACAGACTGTGGGTGTGTATATGATAGATGGCTATGTAGGTATGGCTCTGGCAGTGAGACTCTGGGTGTGTATATGGTAGATGGCTATGTAGGTATGGCTCTGGCAGACAGACTGTGGGTGTGTATACGGTAGATGGCTATGTAGGTATGGCTCTGGCAGTCAGACTGTGGGTGTGTATGTGGTAGATGGCTATGTAGGTATGGCTCTGGCAGTCAGACTGTGGGTGTGTATATGGTAGATGGCTATGTAGGTACGGCTATGGCAGTCAGACTGGGTTTGTATATGGTAGATGGCTATGTAGGTATGGCTCTGGCAGTCAGACTGTGGGTGTGTATGTGGTAGATGGCTATGTAGGTATGGCTCTGGCAGTCAGACTGTGGGAGTGTATATGGTAGACGGCTATGTAGGTATGGCTCTGGCAGTCAGACTGTGGGTGTGTATATGGTAGATGGCTATGTAGGTATGGCTCTGGCAGTCAGACTGTGGGTGTGTATATGGTAGATGGCTATGTAAGTATGGCTCAGGCAGTCAGACTGTGGGTGTGTATATGGTAGATGGCTATGTAGGTATGGCTCTGGCAGTCAGACTGTGGGTGTGTATATGGTAACTGGCTATGTAGGTATGGCTCTGGCAGTCAGACTGTGGGTGTGCATATGGTAGATGGCTATGTAGGTATGGCTCTGGCAGTCAGTCTGTGGGTGTGTATATGGTAGACGGCTATGTAGGCATAGCTCTGGCAGTCCGATTGTAGGTGTGTATATGGTAGATGGCTATGTAGGTATGGCTCTGGTAGTCAGACTGTGGGTGTGTATATGGTAGATGGCTATGTAGGTATGGCTCTGGCAGTCAGACTGTGGGTGTGTATATGGTAGATGGCTATGTAGGTATGGCTCTGGCAGTCGGACTGTGGGTGTGTATATGGTAGATGGCTATGTAGGTGTGGCTCTGGCAGTCAGACTGTGGGTGTGTATATGGTAGATGGCTATGTAGGTATGGCTCTGGCAGTCAGACTGTGGGTGTGTATATGGTAGATGGCTATGTAGGTATGGCTCTGGCAGTCAGACTGTGGGTGTGTATATGGTAGATGGCTATGTAAGTATGGCTCAGGCAGTCAGACTGTGGGTGTGTATATGGTAGATGGCTATGTAGGTATGGCTCTGGCAGTCAGACTGTGGGTGTGTATATGGTAACTGGCTATGTAGGTATGGCTCTGGCAGTCAGACTGTGGGTGTGCATATGGTAGATGGCTATGTAGGTATGGCTCTGGCAGTCAGTCTGTGGGTGTGTATATGGTAGACGGCTATGTAGGCATAGCTCTGGCAGTCCGATTGTAGGTGTGTATATGGTAGATGGCTATGTAGGTATGGCTCTGGTAGTCAGACTGTGGGTGTGTATATGGTAGATGGCTATGTAGGTATGGCTCTGGCAGTCAGACTGTGGGTGTGTATATGGTAGATGGCTATGTAGGTATGGCTCTGGCAGTCGGACTGTGGGTGTGTATATGGTAGATGGCTATGTAGGTGTGGCTCTGGCAGTCAGACTGTGGGTGTGTAAATGGTAGATGGCTATGTAGGTATGGCTCTGGCAGTCAGACTGTGGGTGTGTATATGGTAACTGGCTATGTAGGTATGGCTCTGGCAGTCAGACTGTGGGTGTGTACATGGTAGATGGCTATGTAGGTATGGCTCAGGCAGTCAGACTGTGGGTGTGTAAATGGTAGATGGCTATGTAGGTATGGCTCTGGCAGACAGACTGTGGGTGTGTATATGGTAGATGGCTATGTAGGTATGGCTCTGGCAGTCAGACTGTGGGTGTGTATATGGTAGATGGCTATGTAGGTATGGCTCTGGCGGTCAGATTGTGGGTGTGTATATGGTAGATGGCTATGTAGGTATGGCTCAGGCAGTCAGACTGTGGGTGTGTAAATGGTAGATGGCTATGTAGGTGTGGCTCTGGCAGACAGACTGTGGGTGTGTATATGGTAGATGGCTATGTAGGTATGGCTCTGGCAGTGAGACTCTGGGTGTGTATATGGTAGATGGCTATGTAGGTATGGCTCTGGCAATCAGACTGTGGGTGTGTATACGGTAGATGGCTATGTAGGTATGGCTCTGGCAGTCAGACTGTGGGTGTGTATGTGGTAGATGGCTATGTAGGTATGGCTCTGGCAGTCAGACTGTGGGTGTGTATATGGTAGATGGCTATGTAGGTACGGCTATGGCAGTCAGACTGTGGGTTTGTATATGGTAGATGGCTAGGTAGGTATGGCTCTGGCAGTCAGAGTGTGGGTGTGTAAATGGTAGATGGCTATGTAGGTATGGCTCTGGCAGTCAGACTGTGGGTGTGTATATGGTAGCTGGCTATGTAGGTATGGCTCTGGCAGTCAGACTGTGGGTGTGTATATGGTAGATGGCTATGTAGGTATGGCTCTGGCAGTCAGACTGTGGGTGTGTATATGGTAGATGGCTATGTAGGTATGGCTCAGGCAGTCAGATTGTGGGTGTGTATATGGTAGATGGCTATGTAGGTATGGCTCTGGCAGTCAGACTGTGGGTGTGTATATGGTAGATGGCTATGTAGGCATGGCTCTGGCAGTCAGACTGTGGGTGTGTATATGGTAGATGGCTATGTAGGCATGGCTCTGGCAGTCAGACTGTGGGTGTGTATATGGTAGATGGCTATGTAGGTATGGCTCTGGCAGTCAGACTGTGGGTGTGTATATGGTAGATGGCTAGGTAGGTATGGCTCTGGCAGTCAGACTGTAGGTGTGTATATGGTAGATGGCTATGTAGGTATGGCTCTGGCAGTCAGACTGTGGGTGTGTATATGGTAGATGGCTATGTAGGCATGGCTCTGGCAGTCAGACTGTGGGTGTGTATATGGTAGATGGCTATGTAGGTATGGCTCTGGCAGTCAGACTGTGGGTGTGTATATGGTAGATGGCTATGTAGGTATGGCTCAGGCAGTCAGACTGTGGGTGTGTATATGGTAGATGGCTATGTAGGTATGGCTCTGGCAGTCAGACTGTGGGTGTGTATATGGTAGATGGCTATGTAGGTATGGCTCTGGCAGTCAGACTGTGGGTGTGTATATGGTAGATGGCTATGTAGGTATGGCTCTGGCAGTCAGACTGTGGGTGTGTATATGGTAGATGGCTATGTAGGTATGGCTCAGGCAGTCAGACTGTGGGTGTGTATATGGTAGATGGCTAGGTAGGTATGGCTCTGGCAGTCAGACTGTAGGTGTGTATATGGTAGATGGCTATGTAGGTATGGCTCTGGCAGTCAGACTGTGGGTGTGTATATGGTAGATGGCTATGTAGGCATGGCTCTGGCAGTCAGACTGTGGGTGTGTATATGGTAGATGGCTATGTAGGTATGGCTCTGGCAGTCAGACTGTGGGTGTGTATATGGTAGATGGCTATGTAGGTATGGCTCAGGCAGTCAGACTGTGGGTGTGTATATGGTAGATGGCTATGTAGGTATGGCTCTGGCAGTCAGACTGTGGGTGTGTATATGGTAGATGGCTATGTAGGTATGGCTCTGGCAGTCAGACTGTGGGTGTGTATATGGTAGATGGCTATGTAGGTATGGCTCTGGCAGTCAGACTGTGGGTGTATATATGGTATATGGCTATGTAGGTATGGCTCTGGCAGTCAGACTGTGGGTGTGTATATGGTAGATGGCTATGTAGGTATGGCTCTGGCAGTCAGACTGTGGGTGTGTATATGGTAGATGGCTATGTAGGCATGGCTCTGGCAGTCAGACTGTGGGTGTGTATATGGTAGATGGCTATGTAGGTATGGCTCTGGCAGTCAGACTGTGGGTGTGTATATGGTAGATGGCTATGTAGGTATGGCTCAGGCAGTCAGACTGTGGGTGTGTATATGGTAGATGGCTATGTAGGTATGGCTCTGGCAGTCAGACTGTGGGTGTGTATATGGTAGATGGCTATGTAGGTATGGCTCTGGCAGTCAGACTGTGGGTGTGTATATGGTAGATGGCTATGTAGGTATGGCTCTGGCAGTCAGACTGTGGGTGTGTATATGGTAGATGGCTATGTAGGTATGGCTCAGGCAGTCAGACTGTGGGTGTGTATATGGTAGATGGCTAGGTAGGTATGGCTCTGGCAGTCAGACTGTAGGTGTGTATATGGTAGATGGCTATGTAGGTATGGCTCTGGCAGTCAGACTGTGGGTGTGTATATGGTAGATGGCTATGTAGGCATGGCTCTGGCAGTCAGACTGTGGGTGTGTGAATGGTAGATGGCTATGTAGGTATGGCTCTGGCAGTCAGACTGTGGGTGTGTATATGGTAGATGGCTATGTAGGTATGGCTCAGGCAGTCAGACTGTGGGTGTGTATATGGTAGATGGCTATGTAGGTATGG
Source organism: Arenicola marina (assembly GCA_964019135.1). Lineage (NCBI taxonomy): Eukaryota > Metazoa > Annelida > Polychaeta > Arenicolidae > Arenicola > Arenicola marina. The sequence goes on from OZ025250.1 coordinate 13,215,684, forward strand.
CTCTGGCAGTCAGACTGTGGGTGTGTATATGGTAGATGGCTATGTAGGTATGGCTCTGGCAGTCAGACTGTGGGTGTGTATATGGTAGATGGCTATGTAGGTATGGCTCTGGCAGTCAGACTGTGGGTGTGTATATGGTATATGGCTATGTAGGTATGGCTCTGGCAGTCAGACTGTGGGTGTGTATATACATACACCGATGGGCAATGTATGTATTAGGGAGGGAGTGTCCGCCAGGGCGGTACACCGATGGGCAATGTATGTATTAGGGAGGGAGTGTCCACCAGGGCGGTACACCGATGGGCAATTTATGTATTAGGGAGGGAGTGTCCACCAGGGCGGTACACCGATGGGCAATGTATGTATTAGGGAGGGAGTGTCCGCCAGGGCGGTACACCGATGGGCAATGTATGTATTAGGGAGGGAGTGTCCACCAGGGCGGTACACCGATGGGCAATGTATGTATTAGGGAGGGAGTGTCCGCCAGGGCGGTACACCGATGGGCAATGTATGTATTAGGGAGGGAGTGTCCACCAGGGCGGTACACCGATGGGCAATTTATGTATTAGGGAGGGAGTGTCCACCAGGGCGGTACACCGATGGGCAATTTATGTATTAGGGAGGGAGTGTCCGCCAGGGCGGTACACCGATGTGCAATGGATGCATTAGGGAGGGAGTGTCCGCCAGGGCGGTACACCGATGGGCAATGTATGTATTAGGGAGGGAGTGTCCGCCAGGGCGGTACACCGATGGGCAATGTACGTATTAGGGAGGGAGTGTCCGCCAGGGCGGTACACCGATGGGCAATGTATGTATTAGGGAGGGAGTGTCCACCAGGGCGGTACACCGATGGGCAATGTATGTATTAGGGAGGGAGTGTCCGCCAGGGCGGTACACCGATGGGCAATTTATGTATTAGGGAGGGAGTGTCCACCAGGGCGGTACACCGATGGGCAATGTATGTATTAGGGGGGGAGTGTCCGCCAGGGCGGTACACCGATGGGCAATGTATGTATTAGGGAGGGAGTGTCCACCAGGGCGGTACAACGATGGGCATTGTATGTATAAGGGAGGGAGTGTCCACCACGGCGGTACACCGATGGGCAATGTATGTATAAGGGAGGGAGTGTCCACCACGGCGGTACACCGATGGGCAATGTATGTATTAGGGAGGGAGTGTTCACCAGGGCGGTACACCGATGGGCAATGTATGTATTAGGGTGGGAATGTTCACCAGGGCGGTACACCGATGAGCAATGTATGTATTAGGGTGAGAGTGTTCACCAGGGCGGTACACCGATGAGCAATGTATGTATTAGGGTGGGAGTGTTCACCAGGGCGGTACACCGATGGGCATTGTATGTATTAGGGAGGGAGTGTCCACCAGGGCGGTACACCGATGGGCAATGTATGTATTAGGGAGGGAGTGTCCACCAGGGCGGTACACCGATGGGCAATGTATGTATTAGGGAGGGTGTGTCCACCAGGGCGGTACACCGATGGGCAATGTATGTATTAGGGTGGGAGTGTTCACCAGGGCGGTACACCGATGAGCAATGTATGTATTAGGGAGGGAGTGTTCACCAGGGCGGTACACCGATGGGCAATGTATGTATTGGGGAGGGAGTGTTCACCAGGGCGGTACACCGATGGGCAATGTATGTATTAGGGAGGGAGTGTTCACCAGGGCGGTACACCGATGGGCAATGTATGTATTAGGGAGGGAGTGTTCACCAGGGCGGTACACCGATGGGCAATGTATGTATTAGGGTGGGAGTGTTCACCAGGGCGGTACACCGATGAGCAATGTATGTATTAGGGTGGGAGTGTTCACCAGGGCGGTACACCGATGGGCAATGTATGTATTAGGAAGGGAGTGTCCACCAGGGCGGTACACCGATGGGCAATGTATGTATTAGGGAGGGAGTGTCTACCAGGGCGGTACACCGATGGGCAATGTAGGTATTAAGGAGGGAGTGTCCGCCAGGGCGGTACACCGATGGGCAATGTATGTATTAAGGAGGGAGTGTCCGCCAGGGCGGTACACCGATGGGCAATGTATGTATTAGGGAGGGGGTGTCCACCAAGGCGGTACACCGATGGGCATTGTATGTATTAGGGAGGGAGTGTCCACCAGGACGGTACACCGATGGGCAATGTATGTATTAGGGAGGGAGTGACCACCACGGCGGTACACCGATGGGCAATGCATGTATTGGGGAGGGAGTGTCCACCACGGCGGTACACCGATGGGCACTTTATGTATTAGGGAGGGAGTGTCCACCAGGGCGGTACACCGATGGGCACTTTATGTATTAGGGAGGGAGTGTCCACCAGGGCGGTACACCGATGGGCAATGTATGTATTAGGGAGGGAGTGTCCACCAGGGCGGTACACCGATGGGCAATGTATGTATTAGGGAGGGAGTGTCCACCAGGGCGGTACACCGATGGGCAATGTACGTATTAGGGAGGGAGTGTCCACCAGGGCGGTACACCGATGGGCAATGTATGTATTAGGGAGGGAGTGTCCACCATGGCGGTACACCGATGGGCAATGTATGTATTAGGGAGGGAGTGTCCACCAGGGCGGTACACCGATGGGCAATGTATGTATTAGGGAGGGAGTGTCCACCAGGCGGTACACCGATGGGCAATGTATGTATTAGGGAGGGAGTGTCCACCAGGGCGGTACACCGATGAGCAATGTATGTATTAGGGAGGGAGTGTCCACCAGGGCGGTACACCGATGGGCAATGTATGTATTAGGGAGGGAGTGTCCGCCAGGGCGGTACACCGATGGGCAATGTATGTATTAGGGAGGGAGTGTCCACCAGGGCGGTACACCGATGGGCAATGATGTATTAGGGAGGGAGTGTCCACCAGGGCGGTACACCGATGAGCAATGTATGTATTAGGGAGGGAGTGTCCACCAGGGCGGTACACCGATGGGCAATGTATGTATTAAGGAGGGAGTGTCCACCAGGGCGGTACACCGATGGGCATTGTATGTATTAGGGAGGGAGTGTCCACCAGGGCGGTACACCGATGGGCAATGTATGTATTAGGGAGGGGGTGTCCACCAGGGCGGTACACCGATGGGCAATGTATGTATTAGGGAGGGAGTGTCCACCAGGGCGGTACACCGATGGGCAATGTATGTATTAAGGAGGGAGTGTCCACCAGGGCGGTACACCGATGGGCAATGTATGTATTAGTGTGGGAGTGTTCACCAGGGCGGTACACCGATGGGCAATGTATGTATTAGGGAGGGAGTATCCACCAGGGCGGTACACCGATGGGCAATGTATGTATTAGGGTGGGAGTGTCCACCAGGGCGGTACACCGATGGGCAATGTATGTATAAGGGAGGGAGTGTCCACCAGGACGGTACACCGATGGGCAATGTATGTATAAGGGAGGGAGTGTCCACAACGGCGGTACACCGATGGGCAATGTATGTATTAGGGAGGGAGTGTTCACCAGGGCGGTACACCGATGGGCAATGTATGTATTAGGGTGGGAGTGTTCACCAGGGCGGTACACCGATGGGCAATGTATGTATTAGGGAGGGAGTGTCCACCAGGGCGGTACACCGATGAGCAATGTATGTATTAGGGAGGGAGTGTCCACCAGGGCGGTACACCGATGGGCAATGTATGCATTAAGGAGGGAGTGTCCACCAGGGCGGTACACCGATGGGCAATGTATGTATTAGGGAGGGAGTGTTCACCAGGGCGGTACACCGATGGGCAATGTATGTATTAGGGAGGGAGAGTCCACCAGGACGGTACACCGATGGGCAATGTATGTATTAGGGAGGGAGTGTTCACCAGGGCGGTACACCGATGGGCAATGTATGTATTAGGGAGGGAGAGTCCACCAGGACGGTACACCGATGGGCAATGTATGTATTAGGGAGGGAGTGTCCACCAGGGCGGTACACCGATGGGCAATGTATGTATTAGGGAGGGAGAGTCCACCAGGACGGTACACCGATGGGCAATGTATGTATTAGGGAGGGAGTGTCCACCAGGGCGGTACACCGATGGGCAATGCATGTATTAGGGAGGGAGTGTTCACCAGGGCGGTACACCGATGGGCAATGTATGTATTAGGGAGGGAGTGTCCACCAGGGCGGTACACCGATGGGCAATGTATGTATTAGGGAGGGCGTGTCCACCAGGGCGGTACATCGATGGGCAATGTATGTATTAGGGAGGGAGTGTCCGCCAGGGCGGTACACCGATGGGCAATGTATGTATTAGGGAGGGAGTGTCCACCAGGGCGGTACACCGATGGGCAATCTATGTATTAGGGAGGGAGTGTCCACCAGGGCGGTACACCGATGTGCAATGTATGTATTAGGGAGGGAGTGTCCACCAGGGCGGTACACCGATGGGCAATGTATGTATTAGGAAGGGAGTGTCCACCAGGGCGGTACACCGATGGGCAATGTATGTATTAGGGAGGGCGTGTCCACCAGGGCGGTACATCGATGGGCAATGTATGTATTAGGGAGGGAGTGTCCGCCAGGGCGGTACACCGATGGGCAATGTATGTATTAGGGAGGGAGTGTCCACCAGGGCGGTACACCGATGGGCAATCTATGTATTAGGGAGGGAGTGTCCACCAGGGCGGTACACCGATGTGCAATGTATGTATTAGGGAGGGAGTGTCCGCCAGGGCGGTACACCGATGGGCAATGTATGTATTAGGGAGGGAGTGTCCACCAGGGCGGTACACCGATGGGCAATCTATGTATTAGGGAGGGAGTGTCCACCAGGGCGGTACACCGATGTGCAATGTATGTATTAGGGAGGGAGTGTCCACCAGGGCGGTACACCGATGGGCAATGCATGTATTAGACAGGGAGTGTCCGCCAGGGCGGTACACCGATGGGCAATGTATGTATTAGGGAGGGAGTGTCCACCAGGGCGGTACACCGATGGGCAATGTATGTATTAGGGAGGGAGTGTCCACCAGGGCGGTACACCGATGGGCAATGTACGTATTAGGGAGGGGGTGTCCACCAGGGCGGTACACCGATGGACAATGTATGTATTAGGGAGGGAGTGTCCACTAGGGCGGTACACCGATGGGCAATGTATGTATTAGGGAGGGAGTGTCCACCAGGGCTGTACCCCGATGGGCAATGTATGTATTAGGGAGGGAGTGTCCACCAGGGCGGTACACCGATGGGCAATGTATGTATTAGGGAGGGAGTGTCCACCAGGGCGGGACACCGATGGGCAATGTATGTATTAGGGAGGGGGTGTCCACCAGGGCGGTACACCGATGGGCAATGTATGTATTAGGGAGGGAGTGTCCACCAGGGCTGTACCGCGATGGGCAATGTATGTATTAGGGAGGGAGTGTCCACTAGGGCGGTACACCGATGGGTAATGTATCTATTAGGGAGGGACTGTCCACTAGGGCGGTACACCGATGGGTAATGTATCTATTAGGGAGGGACTGTCCACTAGGGCGGTACACCGATGGGCAATGTATGTATTAGGGAGGGAGTGTCCACCTGGGCGGTACGCCGATGGGCAATGTATGTATTAGGGAGGGAGTGTCCGCCAGGGCGGTACACCGATGGGCAATGTATGTATTAGGGAGAGGGTGTCCACCAGGGCGGTACACCGATGGGCAATGTATGTATTAGGGACGGAGTGTCCACCAGGGCGGTACGCCGATGGGCAATGTATGTATTAGGGAGGGAGTGTCCGCCAGGGCGGTACACCGATGGGCAATGTATGTATTAGGGAGAGGGTGTCCACCAGGGCGGTACACCGATGGACAATGTATGTATTAGGGAGGGAGTGTCCACCAGGGCGGTACACCGATGGGCAATGTATGTATTAGGCTGGGAGTGTCCGCCAGTGCGGTACACCGATGGGCAATGTATGTATTAGGGAGGGAGTGGCCACCAGGGCGGTACACCGATGGGCAATGTATGTATTAGGGAGGGAGTGTCCACCAGGGCGGTACACCGATGGGCAATGTATGTATTAGGGAGGGAGTGTCCACCAGGGCGGTACACCGATGGGCAATGTATGTATTAGGGAGGGAGTGTCTACCAGGGCGGTACACCGATGGGCAATGTATGTATTAGGGAGGGAGTGTCCACCAGGACGGTACACCGATGGCCAATGTATGTATTAGGGAGGGAGTGTCCACCAGGGCGGTACACCGATGGGCAATGTATGTATTAGGGGTATCTGGGAAATAAACCGCGGCCGCCAAAGAAATCAAACACGCACCAAAATCCGATACATGAATTTGTATGGCATATAAAAAAAATGCACCGATTAGTCGGATTAGTGCGGAGAAAACATAGTGTTAGGAGTCTGTAAGGCGTGGGGGGGTCCAGTGTTCTTGTTTCAAAATTCGCAGCGTTCGCGGTCGATTTTTCGAATAACGATGTCGTTGTCGGATTTTTTTAGAAACTACTGCAAAACTGTGTCGGTGACGAACTTTGAAATTATCTGTGTCGGGATGTGGATGTCAATACATATCGGGTGTCGGTTTTTGTAAAAACGTCCATGTCGCGTGTCGGCATTTACAACGTCCAGAGTTAAAATATCGTTGCCCGCCACTCCGATCGACATGGCAGTGGGATTGTGGACTTACCGAATATAAATAACACGGATGATGAGGAGTCGATCGGTTGGTCAATGAACGGCTGGTATCGACACCTATACGGGCCGGCGTCACCCAGCGTGACGTCAGTCAGCCTGAAGCCGACGCCGCGTGATGACGTGTTGTAGAACGACACGCGACCCGCGTAGCCTGGACCTATTGTGTCTGCCCCGCCGAGTTTGCGGCGGAAAATAGTAACGCCATTCTCATTGATAAAAGAGCTCGAAGAACTATCTTCCGGGTCACTACTCAGAGCCCACTCCATGGTGACGCCATTCCCCACGTAACGTCTGGTAAGGGGCGGTTGACTCTCAAAAGCTGAAAAATAACCAAACAGGCATGGTTTTTAACATAGAACATGATCATAACCAGCATATACCGTGCAAGGCAGAGGACATAACAGATTCCATCGCGACCGACAACTTCTGAAGAACATTACCTTATTATTTATTCCATTACTATGCAACAGATATGCACGTGTAGTTGAGTCGCGCTGTATCTAATAGATTTACATTAAAAAAACATTTCGTTTTCAGAATTGCACTGTTTTCAAACCAAAGAACATGATATAGAGGGCTAAAAAGGCAGAATTCCGTGACCAGAAGAGCCAAATACGTGCTCATCAAGACACTCTGCGTTCCGCTGCCATGTATCAAATAAACCATCATGGAGGATCAATATAATATACCGGTATTCACACTTTGTGACTAGTTGAATTACACCATAATTAAATTAGATGTATGCTCAGTATGCGTTTTCTGCAAAAAACCTATGGCTACAGTCAAAAGGCCAACGGGACGGCCAAGGCTCGGGTTGACATGAATGATTTCGGCATCGATTCGAATTCTTGGGAGGATCTAGCATACCAAAAGAGGGCTCATGCGAGAGGGAATGGCCTACAATTATTGGCTCTGGCTGGAGAAACTGGATTTAAAACGCTAATGTAGGCGTCCAGTGACCTTTACCAAGACCTAACGACAGGTCTCCGATGCGACGACTGCGGGAAGCTCTGCCGATCACAGATAGCCTTATTCACTCATAAGCGCATATACAAATCTGAGTACCGAAACGACAACAAAAGCTGCAAATCCATCGTCTTACGCAGATGAACGAATGCCAACCAACTTCGAGTAAATACATACTTACTGTACACAGCCGATGTACCCAGAAGAACATGAAACAACAAGCAGACAACGAGGGCGACACGAGGCATCCTACACCCCATCATGGCGTGACGCACGTCTTCTCCTGGTTCCTGCAGCAGATCAAATACACGTATTTATACACCCAGGAGTACCCATCTCCCACTCCGATCCCTATCAGTAGCATATCTGCCCAATCCATGGCCGACGTCCCACTGTTAACCTGGATGGATAGATGGTTAGCCCCGGTACCTTGTTATCGTGTTTGAACCCGCCCACTAGCAGAAAAAAGCGAGGCCTCCGAGTGTCCGTTCGGTTTTGTCTGAACTCGCAATTAGACATCTTGGAATGATAGTCGCAATTTCAGGTGAATTAGTTTGCACGTGACATTAGTTGAAGACATTATTAAGAAATAAAATTGCTTTGGCAGGATCAAAGGGTATTCTCCAACATAATCATTTTTTAAACGTTTATGAACGACGTGATATCAGGTGGTGCAAGCGGCTACTTGGCTGATTAGGCTCCGCCAGGTCAGCCCAGGGATCGGTGCTGGTCAGCCCAGTGGTCGGTGCCAGGTCAGCCCAGCGGTCGGTGCCAGGTCAGCCCAGGGGTCGGTGCTAGGTCAGCCCAGGGGTCGGTGCCAGGTCAGCCCAGGGGTCGGTGCCAGGTCAGTCCAGGGGTCGGTGCCAGGTCAGCCCAGGGATCGGTGCTGGTCAACCCAGTGGTCGGTGCCAGGTCAGCCCAGGGGTCGGTGCCAGGTCAGCCCAGCGGTCGGTGCCAGGTCAGCCCAGGGGTCGGTGCCAGGTCAGCCCAGGGGTCGGTGCCAGGTCAGCCCAGCGGTCGGTGCCAGGTCAGTCCAGGGCTAGGTGCCAGGTCAGCTCGGGGGTCGGTGCCAGGTCAGCCCAGGGGTCGGTGCCAGGTCAGTCCAGGGGTCGGTGCCAGGTCAGCCCAGGGGTCGGTGCAAGGTCAGCCCAGGGGTCGGTGCCAGGTCAGCCCAGGGGTCGATGCCAGGTCAGCCTAGCGGTCGGTGCCAGGTCAGCCCAGGGGTCGGTGCCAGGTCAGCCCGGCGGTCGGTGCCAGGTCAGCCCAGGGGTCGGTGCCAGGTCAGCCCAGGGGTCGGTGCCAGGTCAGCCCGGCGGTCGGTGCCAGGTCAGCCCAGGGGTCGGTGCCAGGTCAGCCCGGGGGTCGGTGCCAGGTCAGCCCGGGGGTCGGTGCCAGGTCAGTCCAGGGGTCGGTGCCAGGTCAGCCCAGGGGACGGTGCCAGGTCAGCCCGGGGGTCGGTGCCAGGTCAGTCCAGGGCTAGGTGCCAGGTCAGCCCAGGGATCGGTGCCAGGTCAGCCCAGGGGTCGGTGCCAGGTCAGCCCGGGGGTCGGTGCCAGGTCAGTCCAGGGGTCGGTGCCAGGTCAGCCCAGGGGTCGGTGCCAGGTCAGCCCGGGGGTCGGTGCCAGGTCAGTCCAGGGGTCGGTGCCAGGTCAGCCCAGGGGTCGGTGCCAGGTCAGCCCGGCGGTCGGTGCCAGGTCAGTCCAGGGCTAGGTGCCAGGTCAGCCCGGGGTCGGTGCCAGGTCAGTCCAGGGGTCGGTGCCAGGTCAGCCCGGCGGTCGGTGCCAGGTCAGCCCAGGGATCGGTGCCAGGTCAGCCCAGGGCTGGGTGCCAGGTCAGTCCAGGGCTAGGTGCCAGGTCAGCCCAGCGGTCGGTGCCAGGTCAGCCCAGGGGTCGGTGCCAGGTCAGTCCAGGGCTAGGTGCCAGGTCAGCGTGGGGGTCGGTGCCACGTCAGCCCAGGGGTCGGTGCCAGGTCAGCCCAAGGCTAGGTGCCAGGTCAGCCCGGGGATCGGTGCCAGGTCAGCCCAGGGGTCGGTGCCAGGTCAGCCCAGAGGTCGGTGCCAGGTCAGCCCAGAGGTCGGTGCCAGGTCAGCCCAGAGGTCGGTGCCAGGTCAGCCCAGAGGTCGGTGCCAGGTCAGCCCAGGGGTCGGTGCCAGGTCAGCCCAGAGGTCGGTGCCAGGTCAGCCCAGGGGTCGGTGCCAGGTCAGCCCAGGGGTCGGTGCCAGGTCAGCCCAGGGGTCGGTGCCAGGTCAGCCCAGGGGTCGGGGTCAGGTCAGCCCGGGGGTCGGTGCCAGGTCAGTCCAGGGCTAGGTGCCAGGTCAGCCCAGAGGTCGGTGCCAGGTCAGCCCAGGTGTCGGTGCCAGGTCAGCCCAGGGGTCGGTGCCAGGTCAGTCCAGGGCTAGGTGCCAGGTCAGCCCGGGGGTCGGTGCCAGGTCAGCACAGGGGTCGGTGCCAGGTCAGCCCAAGGCTAGGTGCCAGGTCAGCCCGGGGATCGGTGCCAGGTCAGCCCAGGGGTCGGTGCCAGGTCAGTCCAGGGGTCGGTGCCAGGTCAGCCCAGGGATCGGTGCTGGTCAACCCAGTGGTCGGTGCCAGGTCAGCCCAGAGGTCGGTGCCAGGTCAGCCCGGGGGTCGGTGCCAGGTCAGTCCAGGGCTAGGTGCCAGGTCAGCCCGGGGGTCGGTGCCAGGTCAGCCCAGGGGTCGGTGTCAGGTCAGCCCGGGGGTCGGTGCCAGGTCAGTCCAGGGGTCGGTGCCAGGTCAGCCCAGGGGTCGGTGCCAGGTCAGCCCAGAGGTCGGTGCCAGGTCAGCCCAGAGGTCGGTGCCAGGTCAGCCCAGGGGTCGGTGCCAGGTCAGCCCGGCGGTCGGTGCCAGGTCAGCCCAGGGTTCGGTGTCAGGTCAGCCCGGGGATCGGTGCCAGGTCAGCCCAGGGGTCGGTGCCAGGTCAGCCCAGAGGTCGGTGCCAGGTCAGCCCAGAGGTCGGTGCCAGGTCAGCCCAGGGGTCGGTGCCAGGTGAGCCCGGGGGTCGGTGCCAGGTCAGTCCAGAGGTCGGTGCCAGGTCAGCCCAGGGGTCGGTGCCAGGTCAGCCCGGCGGTCGGTGCCAGGTCAGCCCAGGGTTCGGTGTCAGGTCAGCCCGGGGATCGGTGCCAGGTCAGCCCAGGGGTCGGTGCCAGGTCAGCCCAGAGGTCGGTGCCAGGTCAGCCCAGAGGTCGGTGCCAGGTCAGCCCAGGGGTCGGTGCCAGGTGAGCCCGGAGGTCGGTGCCAGGTCAGCCCAGAGGTCGGTGCCAGGTCAGCCCAGAGGTCGGTGCCAGGTCAGCCCAGGGGTCGGTGCCAGGTCAGCCCAGAGGTCGGTGCCAGGTCAGCCCAGGGGTCGGTGCCAGGTCAGCCCAGTGGTCGGTGATGGTCAGCCCAGTGGTCGGTACTAGGTCAGCCCAGTGGTCGGTGCTCGTCAGCCCAGTGCTCGGTGCTAGGTCAGCCCAGTGCTCGGTGCTAGGTCAGCCCAGTGGTCGGTGGTTGGTCAGCCCAGCCCAGTGGTCGGTGGTAGGTCAGCCCAGCGGTGGGTGCTAGGTCAGCCCAGTGGTCGGTGATGGTCAGCCCAGTGATCGGTGCTGGTCAGCCCGGGGGTCGGTGCCAGGTCAGTCCAGGGCTAGGTGCTAGGTCAGCCCAGTGGTCGGTGCTGGTCAGCCCAGCGATCGGCGGTAGGTCAGCCCAGCGGTCAATGTTAGGTCAGCTCAGCGATCGGTGCCAGGTCAGCCCAGAGGTCAGTGCCAGGTCAGCCCAGTGGTCAGTGCAAGGTCAGCCCAGTGGTTGGTGCCAGGTCAGCACAGGGCTAGGTGCCAGGTCAGCCCAGAGGTCAGTGCCAGGTCAGCCCAGCGGTCGGTGCTGGTTAGCCCAGCGGTCGGTGCTGGTCAGCCCAGTGGTCGATGCTTGGGCAGCCCAGGGTCGGTGCCAGGTCAGCACAGGGCTAGGTGCCAGTTCAGCCCAGGGGTCGATGCTGGTCAGCCCGGTGGTCGGTGCTAGGTCTGCCCAGGGGTCGGTGTTTGGTCAGCCCAGCGGTCGGTGCTGGTCAGCCCAGTGGTCAGTGCTGGTCAGCCCAGTGGTCAGTGCTATGTCAGCCCAGTAGTCGGTGTTAGGTCAGCCCAGCGGTCGGTGTTAGGTCAGCCCAGGGGTCGGTGCCGGTCAGCCCAGTGGTCAGTGCTGGTCAGCCAAGCGGTCGGTGCTGGTCAGCCCAGCGGTCGGTGCAAGGTCAGCCCAGGGATCGGTGCTGGTCAGCCCAGTGGTCGGTGCCAGGTCAGCTCAGCGGTCGGTGCTGGTCAGCCCAGTGCCCGGTGCTGGTCAGCCCAGAGGTCGGTGCTAGGTCAGCCCAGTGGTCGGTGCTGGTCAGCCCAGAGGTCGGTGCTAGGTCAGCCCAGTGGTCGGTGCTGGTCAGCCCAGTGGTCGGTGACAGGTCAGCTCAGCGGTCGGTGCTAGGTCAGCCCAGTGGTCGGCGCCAGGTGAGCCCAGTGGTCGGTGCTAGGTCAGCCCAGTGGTCGGTGATGGTCAGCCCAGTGGTCGGTGGTAGGTCAGCCCAGTGGTCGGTGCTGCTCAGCCCGGCGGTCAGTGCTAGGTCTGCCCAGAGGTCGGTGCCAGGTCAACCCAGCGGTCGGTGCCAGGTCAGCCCAGCGGTCGGTGCCAGGTCAGCCCAGTGGTCGGTGCTGGTCAGCCCAGTGGTCGGTGCTAGGTCAGCCCAGTGGTCGGTGCTAGGTCAGCACAGTGGTCGGTGCTGGTCAGCCCAGTGGTCGGTACTAGGTCAGCCCAGGGGTCGGTGCTCGTCAGCCCAGTGCTCGGTGCTAGGTCAGCCCAGTGGGCGGTGCTGGTCAGCCCAGTGGTCGGTGGTAGGTCAGCCCAGCCCAGTGGTCGGTGGTAGGTCAGCTGACCTGGCACCTAGCCCTGGACTGACCTGGCACCGACCCCTGGACTGACCTGGCACCGACCCCTGGGCTGACCTGGCACCGACCCCTGGGCTGACCTGGCACCGACCACTGGGATGACTTTAAGATAAGATGTTGTTTATTTGCAACATGCATGAAAGTTAGCTTCATATGTAATGAAATGTGTCTAATCCCTTTGTCCTTGGGTTTTTGTTCCTCGCTGTGATGTGAGACGCAATAACATGAGATGCTGATGTGGTCTACAAAATCTTCGGCGCCAAAAAAGGCTTCACTATACAATCATGGTCAAACGAATTCAAACAGCAGTGCTTTATAAAGAATGTTTAGCGAACACATGTATGTCTGAATCGTATATATAAACCTCATATGGGCACGCATACATGCGTGTAAATTAGTCCAATCTGACATGTCAAAATCGCCAAATTCGGTTAATTGCAACTTTTTGGCGGACAAACAGAAGTTGCAATTAAGCGGAGTGCACTGTATATGGAAAATATGAAAGAACTGATGCACAAAATATGAAGGAGTTCACATATTATACACACTATCTAGAATTAATCTTTACTAGATTACATCTCTTCATTGCATTGAATAAAAATACAGAAATCTGCCAAAATTTCTCTTATATCATTATCGGTATTTATAAATGTATCCTTTATAAATTCATGTAGAGGCTGAAGTCTATGGGAACTAAAGTATTGTTGGGTGCCGGATAAAAACTATGTGTAGAATTAAACAGACAATTGTAGAAATAATGCAGATTGAAGTGGGACAGGATAGTATGTTACGGATGCAGTTAAAAACAAGATCAGTGGCACATCCAGCGTTTTTTCGTCAATTAAAGGGAACCGCCAGCCTGGCCTCTAACGCTGCTTTACCGATTCATATAATACTCAAATGTCTATCCTCCAAATTACAGAATTTTACGTTTTTTTCTGTAGCTCACCATGGCATTTAGAAGTGACCGCCAGGCACGATTTGGCCGCCCACCCAGGCGGCAGCCCTTTTTGGAGGCGTGTCCACGATTGACTAATGAGGAATGGAATGGAATGTTGGTGTTTTAGGCCTCTTTTGTGCACATACAGGCTAAATTGGGCCAAGGAACCTCCCGAGACGATGAAGGATGAAGGAATGAAACATGCCCCAGATTAGGTGCCCGAGCCCGGATTCGAATCCAGGACCTATTGATCTGCGGTCTAGTGCGCTAACCACTACACCAGGGAGGCCCCCTTGACTAATGAGGAGGTGATACTCTAATTTATTCAAACCAGAAATTGCGCCTATTGTGTGAGCAAAACAAGAGCGCATTATAATCGCTAGTATAAATAGCTGCGATTCTAACTCCAATCATGGCATTGTTGCGGATTCGCAAGACTCATATCAATTTGTTTGAACGGCACTTTTCCATGAAAGGCTAAGATCTTGCGCTACTGCACGGCTTGGAACTGCCGCTGTTCATCTATAAATCGCGGCCCTGATCTATCTCTCCGCGAGCTGTAACGTAAGGCGGCGCCATATGAATAGTCACAATATGCGTCACTTGCTCCGGCAAAATGGCGCGCTGCTCGACATTGATGGGGGCGGGTTGCCTTTATCTTTTTCTCCTTACCAGTGGACCGAAATGATGCGTTAACACTCGCCAATTTAATTTTAAGATGTAAATTTTGGGTGCAGATCGCGATTAAATTAGGTTGGCCACCTGCTTTAAGGAATAGTCGGGCAGAAATAAACTGACTGCTCTACAAAGATGTCATACATCTGGTGCAAAAACTTACAATTACCCCTGACAGTGGCACAGAACACAATATCAGTCTGGTCAAAGAAGAGGTAGACAAAATGATTGAAATAAAATCTTCAGAAGAAAATCCTTAAAGGAAGTAGCTGCATTATCGTATTTCACGTATGTTTTCGGACACTTAAAAATAATTGTTTTTCAGACTGTCCGAATATTTATAGTCAATAAAATGGACTCCCGCATCCACTGTCCAAAAACATACATACATAACAATATATAGATTAAGAATTACTACATTGCGAGTCTACTGATGCTGATTATATCACTTAACACCCAGGTGTTGCTGCTTCACACCTTAACAGCGGGTAAGGTGATCAAGAGTATAATATTGTTTTGAAGATACTCAGAGTGCAATCTACTAGCGTCAAATCTCTCGTATCTGTTACAGGAGATAAAATATACTCGATAACTTTAATGTCAATGAAGATATGGCTTTAGGCAAACAGTGGTTATGAATTGCAATCAGTGACAATGAACTGCAATCATTGTACCAAATATAATGGTAACTTCTGAGAGATAAAACACAGTTACAAGAACAAAGGGGATTAATTCCCATCCGAGAGGTGCCATATATATAGCTGCGCATTCGATCCTGTGACAGTTGTTCGGAAAACGATATAGAGCATGGATCAATTCTTGAGAAACTTTGATTCTGCAGCCGACGCGCTGCAGTCTTCGGTAAAATAAATTAATCAAATACTTTCATGCATTCCGTGATTTAAGGCTTCTTTACTTTCACGGTTTATAAACAACTCATCCGCCGACTGATTCATCCGCCGGGCAGCACAATGGAGACCAAAGCCCAACTCATTACTTAGCAACCAAGGTGTTGCTCTTTCACACCTGATACACGGCACAAATAACCCCTCTCGCCGAAAGCCTGTAATCACAAGCAGTGAAGTGCAATCATGGGGGCCGACACTACGCAATAACAAAGGAGCCTAGACGCATTTTTTATTTAGGTCCGATAGTGTCAGAAAATATACATACACTTGAAAAATGATCTGCATTGGGTGTCTGAAAACTTACAGTACACTAAATTTATCCTATTTCTGCCTTTGAGGGGTTGTCCGAAAACATAGTGTCTGAAAACATATGTGAAATACGGTAGTCCTTGTAACCTAAATATTATTTGCGACCTATTTAGACACTCAAGTAGAAACAGTTTATTTTGGTACACCTGTGGCAACAACCATCTCGGAATTCACCTTTTAAAGTTACTCATCCAGCAATATTTTTCTTAAAAAATGTAAAAACTATTTTGATTGAAATTGATGTTAAGTTATTTATTTTCTTAGCATAGAAGTACACCTATTATATCTAATAAAAATACAGATATGTTGTTAAACCTCTTTTTTTGGGGCTAAATTAGTGCATCCCATGTGAAAAAGTGTAGCTTTCTTGTGTATTACATCATCGAAATTAGCCCCCAAGAAACCAGGAGTCAAAAGCTCCCCTGTAAAGTCCAGAAGCAGCACATTAGCGCTGCTGCCAAAAATCAAACAGATTATTAAAAATAAATAAATTTAAATTTCTTTCTGAGAGTTATGCATATATCTTAACATTTCCTTATTCTATGCAACTTAATCTATTACTTAAAGTTGCATGTCAAGCTCTTTCCCGTCAAAACTAAAGAGGTCAAAATATAAATAAGAATCAGTTCTTGAATCATTCAAGATTTCTTTTGTCCATACTCCACCCATGCCAGACTGCCAAATAATTTCTCTTAGCCTTGCCCGTGATATCAATTTACCACAAATTTTCATTTTAGTGGTAAACTTCATCAGTTTGTATGCTTCGCGATGCTTTGGTATAAGTAACAGTGACGCGACAGAGTTCTGTAGTGTCGTAGGACAGACACATTTGCCACACCACACCCAAAACGGCAATGTTTATCAGGTTTCTAAATTTATAGAAAGAGACAATCAATTTTGATATAAATTTCGCCTGGGCTTAGTTTTGGCGGGAAAGAACTCGACATGTCACTTCAACCTTTTAGTTGACATATTTACTCATATTATAAAGGTATCCGAGGTGATTTAGTCCGCTGCCTCAACTTTCATGCTGTGAGCAATGATAAACAAAACTGGCAGTTTGTTCATGTGCGAATGTACTTACAGGGGTGCCAACTAGATCTATGCATATTGCAGCAGTTTTATACTCTTTATCATGCGATGACAGATCTATTTCTCATAAAGGTTACATTTATACAGTCAGGCAATGTGTTCTAAATGCATTTTCAAAATATTTCGAAAACCATAATTTAAGTAAAAAATTGCTGCATGAGCAGCTTTAAAACCAAATCAGTTTCGATTTCGCCAATTTTCGGCCAATTGTGATTGTGAAATGAGGTGCCTACAACCTGATAACACTGCTAAATACCTAAACTTACCCGCGTGCCAAGTGACAGTAAGCGATGCGTCGTAATCTGTCAATTGCTGAACGTTGTAGAAGACGACAAAACCTCGAAATAAACAATAATGTTTAAAACTTCCGGGTGCCCAGTGGTTGACTGAGCGATATTATGTAAAAGCGGAGCTTGCGTAGCGCCACCGTGCGGGGCGCTTCGTTACTAGGGGTTGCGTTGCATATAGGGGTGAGTTCGAGTATGCGAGCGGAGTAGTCGGACTCCGCGGAGTGCATAACCGAACGCGGAGATTGTGGTCCGATATGGCGGTCACGTGGTACATTTTACTCCCAGAACTTACTCCCCACCCAGAGGAGGATCACGAGGATTTCCAAAATGGCGTCCAGGCCGCACAATACATTTAATATATATATAGTAAGCTTAGTATTGCGACCTGCAAAAAATCTGTAAATAATATCATACCAACGAGAATAAGATAATGAACAAAATACGTATCCGTTGATTTATTTTATGGCGCTATTTAACGATCTTCATAATTTGTGCAGTCCAGCAAGTGCAACATTTACGCGAACCGCGGATTTTGCGTTCGGTTAATATTGATCCGCCTATTAGCGGAAAGAGTGAGTCCGCATGCTCCAAATATCCGCGCCAATTACTCCGATCGCATATCCGAACTCACCCTAGGTGTCGACCGCGTGCGCACACCATCGGCAACGACAAATAAGGATTTGAACTTGGCAGATTGGTCAAGGACGAGTACAATTTTGAACCGGAAGTGGGGTATGGTTCGCCGCGATCAAGAGCCCGCAAGGTAAGCTGGTATCGCCGCTCAAACTCATACAAGTAAGAGCGGGTGTTAGGTATTGCGCGTAGGTCAAGGTCAAGGTCACGGCATTTCTATCTTGCCCGATAGGTGACGCACTACTCCCACGTAACTGGTTCCTCTGTGCGGAGATACAGGCTACCCTTTTCACTACTCTACTCAGTGTTAACATGAACGAGCGAATTCAGAATTTAGATCATTGTACGGCAAGCACGTGAATGTGCGAAAGGCTCTCGTGAAACTGAACATAGAATCAGAAAAGCAGTACAACCACTTGAGACCAAAGCAGTTGCAGGCCATTCCGGAGGCCTCAAAGGGAGACCACTCACAACTCTCAAACGTTTATCCTTCATTAGTAAACCGTGCAGTTGTGTCAATAACGAATTACATGGGAGCCAATCCTTAAATGAGTCCCCAGTGGCTGCAGTCAGAAATTGGTTTGGCAAAATGACATACGCAGCTTTATCATGCGCAACCACACCACACAGAGTAAGAAGAATGGCATCAATGCCTTCCCCATCTAGATGTCGTCTTGGATTTAGTATTCTTTCAAAACCCTCCGTCGATAAGTAAAATGGTGAATTTGCTATGTCTATGTATCCATCCTTTTCGTTTTTGGCGAGTGTCAATAATGTTTTCTGTGTTATATTAGCTTTCCGCCAAATTTTGGGATCGAATTTGTGCATGAGAATTTTGTTCAAACTAGGTGTATAATTGGATTTGTGCAATACAATAGTAGAGTCTGTATGTATGTTGTGTTCCATGCAGTCAGTACTGGCATTGCCTTCTTCATCATCACTTTTGTTTCCCAATTTCACTTCACCAACATGAAATTCATCCTGAAGGAAATTATCTGTATTTGTGCGATCCCCACTAACCATCTTCTCCACACGCACACCTTTATCCCCAGCCTGGATCGTTTCTGCACTTACTGCACAATATGTTGTAATGCGGCCCCACTTGTCATATTCTGTCTTGCCAAACTCTTGTTCTGCCTTCTTGATTAATTTACAGTTGTACTTGAATTTTTTGATCAAGAGCATTGATCGTGCTACAATTAAGTGATGCGTTTGTGACATCATATCTACGAAGAAAATACATTTATCCAGGAAAGAATTTTTTTGTTCGCAAACTTCTGTACTTATTAACTCCCGTAGCTGAGGTATAATTTTAACAGACCGAAGATTTTTGTCGATTTCATTTGAGGAGTTACTCTCATGTAGCCTGTCATACAGGACAACTCGGTCTGCCACTCCCGTTATTGGGTGGCATTGCTTTTCGTATGTGTGGTCTGTAGTTGTTTTATCCTGGACAGGGTTGAACGTGCCCGCTTTTAGGTAAGGTAAGTTAACGCTCAGTTTGTTTTGCTTGGCCAGTTCTGCGTTTTCTGCGGTTCCTTCAACAAACATACCATCATTGGGATGAAAAACCCCGGGTTGCCCAGCATTGCCATGTTGTATGAGTCGCCGCGGAGTGTCACAAATTGTTATCGTTTGGGGATGCTTCAGGCTTTGAAGGATGTCGAAAGTGTCGCGAACGCTTTCGTGGCGCATTAAGTTCTTAATTACTGACACAACGCCATGGGGGCACGCCCCAAGCATAATCCCGCCGGATTTCCTGTGGATCTTATCAAACAGCTTGTTACACTCATTGCCCTTTTTCAAATATTTTTCGAGCAACTCAGTAATGTCCTGTTTGGTACAACCAGAAACGTTTATGTCACATGCGTCTGCCAGCTCCATGGCATCTTGCTTGGAGCCAAACATCCTGATGTCGGTCAGCACATCTTCGCTCAGTACAGCCAAATGTTCTGGTCCCTCCTCGCTCTGCTGGATCCTTTTCTTCCATTCTGTGTTGAGAGCGTATTTGTCTGGAAAGAAAGAAAACAAATGAGTAATCATATCGCGATGTAAATATTTATTGCCGATTGCACAATTAATTGTTGTATATTACAGGACTCTAGTCTAGATTCATCTTATTGCGCAAACTATACGTTCAAATTGAAAAAAAACGCCTAAATTTGTTCACGAGGTCCTAATTTCGGTAGCGTCATTGGACAAATCATAGACATGACCCTTGTCTGTGGTAAAACGTTACATATTGTAGGCAATGATGGGTACGTTTTCACGTAAGAATGGTGCAAACGCAAGCCAGCCAGGGAAACATGCATGCATGGCTCCCCTACCCATGTCCTCCATTGCAATGAATTGTGTTGGGGGCATGGGATATTCCAATGCATGAGGGGGGGATACTCCCTTTGAATCGCTAATCCCCAAGAATTAGGGAGAGCAATTTCGAATTTCCGGGGAATATAGGGACAAGGACTTCACGTTGAACCAGGAACTGTACGGATAACGATCGCCAAATATTGAACAGCAGTTAATCGAATCTTCAAGAATTCCTAGATGCCAATCGCGGAGATCGCAAAAGGTATCCACCTGCACCCCCCCCCCCTCCCACCCCCCCCCCCCCCCCCCCGCCCCCCCCCGCCCCCTCAGGTATTTCTCCCGTGCTTCTGGGGCTCCCGTCCTCTCCCCCTATTCCCCTTATTCTTTGTAAACTGGTACTCCTGCTTCTCTCATGTACTGTCATAGGCAGCCACCCCTCTTTTACTTCTGGCACTCACTCCCTTATAATTACTTCCTAATCTGGCACTTCCATCCAGTCCGTCTTCCCCTCCAAGCTCGCGCCTTTGAACATTAAGATGCACTGTTCAAGTCGAGATCCGTTGGAAAGTTATACACTGTTAAAGTCGACATCTTTTGGATCAATACGCTGTTCAATTCAAGATTTGTAGGGCACACTGTTAAAGTCACAATCCGTTAGAAAAATACATTGTTAAAGTCGATATACGATGGAAAGCTAAACTGTTGGAATCAATATCTGTTGGAAAGCTAAACTGTTGAAGAAGATATCCTTTGGAAAGATGCACTGCAAAAGTCGAGATTGTCAAATTAATTTGCGCTCTCCTTGTAAATTAATTGCTGTGACAATTATGTTTGCACGCAATAGTGGTGCAGACGTGGATCTTTGTTTCACTCGCAGGGGAGGAGGGGTGGGGGGGGGGGGGTAGGGGGCATTCTTGGCACAATACACACTCGCAAGTCGGTCAACGAAACATGAATTCTCTATTGCGATAAAATTGTGTGGTGGCGTACGTGTGGGATTTTCCCATGCATTCCTCCCGTTTCCTTGTAACTTGTCTATTTGGGGGATGACAGGCAGTACGTGTCTTGGTGGGGTATGACGCATTAAGGTGTCTAAGCGGGGTATAACATACAATAGCTTGTCCAGGCGGGGTATAACAGACATTAGCGTGTCTAGGCGAGGTATAACAGACATTAGCGTGTCTAGGCGCGGTATAACAAACATTAGCGTGTCGAGGCGGGGTATAACATACATTAGCGCGTCTAGGCGCGGTATAACAGACATTAGCGTGTCTAGGCGGGGTATAACAGACATTAGCTTGTCTAGGCGGGGTATAACAGACATTAGCGGGTCCAGGCGGGGTATAACAGACATTAGCGTGTCTATAGTCGCAACGGAAACTCTCCGGACAACGAAATTTCCCGTTTACAAGAAAATATTCACTGAGTCGAAGAAAAAAATACTTTCTGTGTGAATTTCAAATCGGGGCATAATAAGTGTATGTCAACTCACGTTTCCTGAGAAATTGCAAATAAACTATAAGCAAATGTTGCTTTGCTGCACTTCGAAGCAGCCGATCGGCTTGATGGCGCCATTCACTTTTTGCTGTGACGTCACTGGGCGATACTATGTACAACGTTGTAAGGGGTCATAGGAATTCCTTTGTAGTGTTTTATCATTAACTCTGTTTTTAAGCATTGACGCATACCTAAAGTGACCCAGAGGGAACTTGAAATCAGTTTAGTATCAATTAAGGCTAACCTTAGATTCATTGCGCCTCCTGCAAAAGTGGGTACAGCAGATCAACCACTACCCCCAGACCATTGCGTTCAACCTCGTTACCCCTCGTCAAATGACGCGATGGACTTTGCCAACCTGACCTAGACTTTGAACCAATCAGGTGGCAGTTGGATGACCTTTACATTTGCGCGACCGACAAGATAACGATAAAAACAGCATCGTCTGCTCTATTAAATAGCATGGCAGGTCATGTATTGTGAGGATAGGATTCGAACTGCTGATCGGATAAACAATTGTTCAGACAGGCCCCAGCTAGGCGGGATATAACAGGCATTAGCGTGTCTAGGCGGGGTATAACAGACATTAGCGTGTCCAGGCGGGGTAAAACAGACATTACCGTGTCCAGGCGGGGTATAACAGACATTAGCGTGTCTAGGCGGGGTATGGCAGACATTAGCGTGTCCAGGCGGGGCATACTAGACATTAGCGTGTCTTGGCGGGGTATAACAGACATTAGCGTGTCCAGGCGGGGTATAACAGACATTAGTGTGTCCAGGCGGGGTATAACAGACATTAGCGTGTCCAGGCGGGGTATAACAGACATTGGCGTGTCTTGGCGGGGTATAACAGACATTAGCGTGTCCAGGCGGGGTATAACAGACATTACCGTGTCCAGGCGGGGTATAACAGACATTAGCGTGTCCAGGCGGGGCATACTAGACATTAGCGTGTCTTGGCGGGGTATAACAGACGTTAGCGTGTCTAGGCGGGGTATGACAAGCATTAGCGTGTCCAGGCGGTGTATCACAGACATTAGCGTGTCTAGGCGGGGTATAACAGATATTAGCGTGTCCAGGCGGGACATACTAGACATTACCGTGTCTTGGCGGGGTATAACAAACGTTAGCGAGTCTAGGCGGGGTATAACAAACGTTAGCGAGTCTAGGCGGGGTATGACAAGCATTAGCGTGTCTTGGCGGGGTATAACAGACGTTAGCGTGTCTAGGCGGGGTATGACAAGCATTAGCGTGTCCAGGCGGTGTATCACAGACATTAGCGTGTCTAGGCGGGGTATAACAGATATTAGCGTGTCCAGGCGGGACATACTAGACATTACCGTGTCTTGGCGGGGTATAACAAACGTTAGCGAGTCTAGGCGGGGTATAACAAACGTTAGCGAGTCTAGGCGGGGTATAACAAACGTTAGCGAGTCTAGGCGGGGTATAACAGGCATTAGCGTGTCTAGGCGGGGTATAACAGGCATTAGCGTGTCTAGGCGGGGTATAACAGACATTAGCGTGTCTAGGCGGGGTATGACAAGCATTAGCGTGTCCAGGCGGTGTATCACAGACATTAGCGTGTCCAGGCGGGGTTTAACAGACATTGGCGTGTCTAGGCGGGGTATAACAGACATTAGCGTGTCCAGGCGGGGTATAACAGACATTAGCGGGTCCAGGCGGGGTATAACAGACATTAGCGTGTCCAGGCGGTGCATACTAGACATTACCGTGTCTTGGCGGGGTATAACAGACATTAGTGAGTCTTGGCGGGGTATAACAAACGTTAGCGAGTCTAGGCGGGGTATAACAGGCATTAGCGAGTCTAGGCGTTGTATAACAGACATTAGCGTGTCTTGGCGGGGTATAACAGACATTAGTGAGTCTTGGCGGGGTATAACAAACGTTAGCGAGTCTAGGCGGGGTATAACAGACATTAGTGTGTCCAGGCGGGGCAAACTAGACATTAGCGTATCCAGGCGGGGATACTAGACAGTAGCGTGTCTAGGCGGGGTATAACAGACATTAGCTGGTCCAGGCGGGGTATAACAGACATTAGCTGGTCCAGGCGGTGTATAACAGACATTAGCGTGTCTAGGCGGGGCATAACAGACATTAGCGTGTCCAGGCGGGGCATACTAGACATTAGCGTGTCTAGGCGGGGTATAACAGACATTAGCGTGTCCAGGCGGGGTATAACAGACATTATCGTTTCTAGTCGTGGCATAACAGACATTAGCGTGTCCAGGCGGGGTATAACAGACATTAGCTGGTCCAGGCGGTGTATAACAGACATTAGCGTGTCTAGGCGGGGCATAACAGACATTAGCGTGTCCAGGCGGGGCATACTAGACATTAGCGTGTCTAGGCGGGGTATAACAGACATTAGCGTGTCTAGGCGGGGTATAACAGACATTATCGTTTCTAGTCGTGGCATAACAGACATTAGCGTGTCCAGGCGGGGTATAACAGACATTAGCTGGTCCAGGCGGTGTATAACAGACATTAGCGTGTCTAGGCGGGGCATAACAGACATTAGCGTGTCCAGGCGGGGCATACTAGACATTAGCGTGTCTAGGCGGGGTATAACAGACATTAGCGTGTCCAGGCGGGGTATAACAGACATTGGCGTGTCTAGGCGGGGTATAGCAGACATTAGCGTGTCCAGGCGGGGCATACTAGACATTAGCGTGTCTAGGCGGGGTATAACAGACATTAGCGTGTCCAGGCGGGGTATAACAGACATTGGAGTGTCTAGGCGGGGTATAACAGACATTAGCGTGTCTAGGCGGGGTATGACAGACATTAGCGTGTCCAGGCGGGGTTTAACAGACATTGGCGTGTCTAGGCGGGGTATAACAGACATTAGCGTGTCCAGGCGGGGTATAACAGACATTAGCGGGTCCAGGCGGGGTATAACAGACATTAGCGTGTCCAGGCGGGGTATAACAGACATTGGCGTGTCTATGCGGTGTATAACAGACATTAGCGTGTCCAGGCGGTGCATACTAGACATTACCGTGTCTTGGCGGGGTATAACAGACGTTAGCGAGTCTAGGCGGGGTATAACAGGCATTAGCGTGTCTAGGCGGGGTATAACAGACATTGGCGTGTCTAGGCGGGGTATAACAGACATTAGCGTATCCAGGCGGGGATACTAGACAGTAGCCTGTCTTGGCGGGGTATAACAGACGTTAGCGTGTCCAGGCGGTGTATAACAAACATTAGCGTGTCTAGGCGGGGTATAACAGACATTAGCGTGTCCAGGCGGGGCATACTAGACATTAGCGTGTCTTGGCAGGGTATAACAGACGTTAGCGTGTCTAGGCGGGGTATAACAGACGTTAGCGTGTCTAGGCGGGGTATAACAGACGTTGGCGGGTCTAGGTGGGGTATAACAGACATTATTGTTTCTAGTCGTGGCATAACAGACATTAGCGTGTCTAGGCGGTGTATAACAGACATTAGCGTGTCCAGGCGGGATATAACAGACATTAGCGTGTCTAGGCGGGGTATAACAGACATTAGCGTGTCTAGGCGGGGTATAACAGACATTACCGTGTCTTGGCGGGGTATAACAGACATTAGCGTGTCTAGGCGGCGTATAACAGACATTAGTGTGTCCACGCGGGGCATACTAGACATTAGCGTGTCCAGGCGGAGTATAACAGACATTATCGTTTCTAGTCGTGGCATAACAGACATTATGGCCTGGCCCTGGCCCGAAATGACGTTGGAAAGGTATGGCACGAGAGCTCACCTCCGTTGACCACAGTCAGTACTGTGTCAGTCAGCACACGTATGGGGCTGCCCTGTGCTGCCGTGTGACTGACACAGTATGCTGATTGTGGCCAACGGAGGTGAGCGCTCGTGGTGTATGTGAATTCATAAGGTTATATTGAATTACCTAGTCTGGCTTCGAGTGGAATCCGTGGAGCCCATGTCTTGTGTGATTGGCGCTGGTATTAGGGGTTTCCACTTGAACTGCTGGTAATGGCATCAAATATGATGCTTTTTTCGATGTTGACCCAGAACAAGTCAATGTCAACTGAATGTTCTTCTTGCGTCGACTGTTCATCATCGTGCTGAAGTTCTTCGCTGTCTAGACGGAAACACATGTTTTGGTTGGTATCGAACATCAGGCATGGTGGGTGGCATGAGCACTCGGCACAATATAAACAGCTGGTTTCGGTCTTATAGTCCGTCAAACACTCAAATAAATAATAGCAGCACCTTATGTCCTGTTTCGGGAGACTGATGTCGTGTTCCAGTTCAATTAATTCCACAGTCTGGGAGATAGACGTATGTACTTGGCAGGCGTTTCTGAACCAGACACACAACGCCACAGAAAGAAATAGGTGGTTATTTAAATTAATAATGTTCGATTCATGTTCTTGATGTCGAACATTAGCACCGCATTTTGGGCAGATCTTAATAAAGACATGTAAGTTCTTCACTATGTATTTATGGCATATCAATATACCGCTCGTAGTGACTAGTTCTATGTTATTATCAGTTAGCTCTGTTTGACAAATGGGGCAACTCCTTTCAAGTGGCATGATATGTTCAAGTCGGCTGTTGTCAATATGAAGTATCGTCTGGTCAATGGCGACCGGTATTTTCTTATTGTTGTGGAGATATTCCACCATCTGCGTAACTAGCGTGCCTTGGAGATTATCTTTACATGGCAGTTCATGAAGGGGCACGTCAAGTGCCTGAACTGGAGCCAGCAGCAACTGTTCCCGCTCTGCAACATCTTCCATAAAGGAACAGATTGTCTGGGGATAAAACTGGAGCAAGAACCACTTCGCTATGGATTTGTGAACGCAACCTCTCCTTTTCCGGTGTCTTTCACATGCGCAGGTCCACTTGTCCAGCTTCGTATCGACAATAATAACTATTCTACCTGTTTTGCAGTAGCTTTCCACGTTGTCCGCGATGACCGAGAGGTAAAATGTTCTTCCATTATCTCCATTTGGGAACCACGGAGAAACAGATGGTGAACAGATTGTGTGTGCACCGCTGTTAAGTGCAATGACACTGCTCCTCCTTTCTTCATTCATTCGTCCATTTCTTATTAATTCCTCCAAGTACGTTCTCTCCAACGTTCCTCCACCATCTCCCTTAAAACATTGCGAAGACTTTATCTGCGCGCAACGATATGTGCTGTCTCCTGACCTGCTCGCTATTGCGGCCAGAGACGTGCACATGGCGCTTTCGCACATGACGGACTGCGTATCGCAAGAAATCTGGGCGCGGACGTGCAGAGGGTACTGGTTGCCACCCAAACTTTGCGCAATGAGATATACGCCGTGTTTTCACGTTGTCAGATGACTGGTGCCGTCTCATGTGTTTCTTCATGTGTTTCGTCTGAATGCGCGCGTCGCATTCAGCACACTCTTCCCATTTCCTGAAATCGTGCTTTTGCTCAGTCGCTTTTACTCGTTCTTTCTCCATATTTCGCATATGCTTGGCGCAAGTGCCCCCAGGCAAGCTCGCTTTCTAGGGGCACAACGGTGTCCATGCAGAGTTCTTTAGACGCCAGTCGGGAATCGACTGTAGCTTTTACCATAATGTGTGCGCGTACAATCATAGTGTTTATGTATTCTATATACCTTGTTCTATCTTCTGACATCAAGAAAGTGTGTCAACCCTAGGTTGTTTCGGTTATATTTTCGCGAAGAAATGTTTGAGCATACTCTTTGCCCGACCAACCGTCCGCCATATTTGTTTTGTCACTACAGAATTAACTTTTCTATATCTCCTATACTAAACAGTATGGAGACATGTTTACTATCACATCCAAACTTCACCGAACCATCTCTGTTTTTCTCGGCGCCTGCCTCCTCGCCCACGTTAGCACTGACGTCCGCCTTTTGGCCCACGTTGTCACTGACGTCCGCCTTCTGGCCCACGTTGGCACTGACGTCCGCCTTTTGGCCCACGTTGGCACTGACGTCCGCCTTCTGGCCCACGTTGGCAATGACGTCCGCCTCCTCGCCCACGTTGGTACTGATGTCCGCCTCTTCGCCCACGCTGTCACTGATGTCCGACTCCTCGCCCACGTTGGCACTGACGTCCGCCTTCTGGCCCACGTTGGCACTGACGTCCGCCTCCTCGCCCACGTTGGCACTGACGTCCGCCTTCTGGCCCACGTTGGCACTGACGTCCGCCTCCTCGCCCACGTTGGCACTGACGTCCGCCTTCTGGCCCACGTTGGCACTGACGTCCGCCTCCTCGCCCACGTTGGCACTGACGTCCGCCTCCTCGCCCACGTTGGCACTGACGTCCGCCTCCTCGCCCACGTTGGCACTGACGTCCGCCTCCTCGCCCACGTTGGCACTGACGTCCGCCTTCTGGCCCACGTTGGCACTGACGTCCGCCTCCTCGCCCACGTTGGCACCGACGTCCGCCTTCTGGCCCACGTTGGCACTGACGTCCGCCTCCTCGCCCACGTTGGCACTGACGTCCGCCTTCTGGCCCACGTTGGCACTGACGTCCGCCTCCTCGCCCACGTTGGCACTGACGTCCGCCTTCTGGCCCACGTTGGCACTGACGTCCGCCTTCTCGCCCACGTTGGCACTGACGTCCGCCTCCTCGCCCACGTTGGCACTGACGTCCGCCTCCTCGCCCACGTTGGCACTGACGTCCGCCTTCTGGCCCACGTTGGCACTGACGTCCGCCTCCTCGCCCACGTTGGCACTGACGCCCGCCTTCTGGCCCACGTTGGCACTGACGTCCGTCTCCTCGCCCACGTTGGCACTGACGTCCGCCTCCTCGCCCACGTTGGCACTGACGTCCGCCTCCTCGCCCACGTTGGCACTGACGTCCGCCTCCTCGCCCACGTTGGCACTGACGTCCGCCTTCTGGCCCACGTTGGCACTGACGTCCGCCTCCTCGCCCACGTTGGCACTGACGCCCGCCTTCTGGCCCACGTTGGCACTGACGTCCGTCTCCTCGCCCACGTTGGCACTGACGTCCGCCTCCTCGCCCACGTTGGCACTGACGTCCGTCTCCTCGCCCACGTTGGCACTGACGCCCGCCTTCTGGCCCACGTTGGCACTGACGTCCGTCTCCTCGCCCACATTGGCACTGACGTCCGCCTCCTCGCCCACGTTGGCACTGACGTCCGCCTCCTCGCCCACGTTGGCACTGACGTCCGCCTTCTGGCCCACGTTGGCACTGACGTCCGTCTCCTCGCCCACGTTGGCACTGATGTCCGCCTTCTGGCCCACGTTGGCACTGACGCCCGCCTTCTGGCCCACGTTGGCACTGACGTCCGCCTTCTGGCCCACGTTGGCACTGACGCCCGCCTTCTGGCCCACGTTGGCACTGACGTCCGCCTTCTGGCCCACGTTGGCACTGACGTCCGCCTCCTCGCCCACGTTGGCAATGACGTCCGCCTCCTCGCCCACGTTGGTACTGATGTCCGCCTCTTCGCCCACGCTGTCACTGATGTCCGACTCCTCGCCCACGTTGGCACTGACGTCCGCCTTCTGGCCCACGTTGGCACTGACGTCCGCCTCCTCGCCCACGTTGGCACTGACGTCCGCCTTCTGGCCCACGTTGGCACTGACGTCCGCCTCCTCGCCCACGTTGGCACTGACGTCCGCCTTCTCACCCACGTTGGCACTGACGTCCGCCTTCTCGCCCACGTTGGCACTGACGTCCGCCTCCTCGCCCACGTTGGCACTGACGTCCGCCTCCTCGCCCACGTTGGCACTGACGTCCGCCTTCTGGCCCACGTTGGCACTGACGTCCGCCTCCTCGCCCACGTTGGCACTGACGCCCGCCTTCTGGCCCACGTTGGCACTGACGTCCGTCTCCTCGCCCACGTTGGCACTGACGCCCGCCTTCTGGCCCACGTTGGCACTGACGTCCGCCTTCTGGCCCACGTTGGCACTGACGTCCGCCTCCTCGCCCACGTTGGCACTGACGTCCGCCTTCTGGCCCACGTTGGCACTGACGTCCGTCTCCTCGCCCACGTTGGCACTGACGTCCGCCTTCTGGCCCACGTTGGCACTGACGTCCGCCTTCTGGCCCACGTTGGCACTGACGTCCGCCTCCTCGCCCACGTTGGCACTGACGTCCGCCTTCTGGCCCACGTTGGCACTGACGTCCGTCTCCTCGCCCACGTTGGCACTGACGTCCGCCTTCTGGCCCACGTTGGCACTGACGTCCGCCTTCTGGCCCACGTTGGCACTGACGCCCGCCTTCTGGCCCACGTTGGCACTGACGTCCGCCTTCTGGCCCACGTTGGCACTGACGCCCGCCTTCTGGCCCACGTTGGCACTGACGTCCGCCTTTTGGCCCACGTTGGCACTGACGCCCGCCTTCTGGCCCACGTTGGCACTGACGTCCGCCTTCTGGCCCACGTTGGCACTGACGTCCGTCTCCTCGCCCACGTTGGCACTGACGTCCGACTCCTGGCCCACGTTGGCACTGACGTCCGCCTTTTGGCCCACGTTGGCACTGACGTCCGCCTCCTCGCCCACATTGGCACTGACGTCCGCCTTCTGGCCCACGTTGGCACTGACGCCCGCCTTCTGGCCCACGTTGGCACTGACGTCCGCCTTTTGGCCCACGTTGGCACTGACGCCCGCCTTCTGGCCCACGTTGGCACTGACGTCCGCCTCCTCGCCCACGTTGGCACTGACGTCCGCCTCCTCGCCCACGTTGGCACTGACGTCCGCCTTCTGGCCCACGTTGGCACTGACGCCCGCCTTCTGGCCCACGTTGGCACTGACGTCCGCCTTTTGGCCCACGTTGGCACTGACGTCCGCCTTCTGGCCCACGTTGGCACTGACGTCCGCCTTCTGGCCCACGTTGGCAATGACGTCCGTCTCCTCGCCCACGTTGGTACTGATGTCCGCCTCTTCGCCCACGCTGTCACTGATGTCCGACTCCTCGCCCACGTTGGCACTGACGTCCGCCTTCTGGCCCACGTTGGCACTGACGTCCGCCTTTTGGCCCACGTTGGCACTGACGCCCGCCTTCTGGCCCACGTTGGCACTGACGTCCGCCTCCTCGCCCACGTTGGCACTGACGTCCGCCTCCTCGCCCACGTTGGCACTGACGTCCGCCTTCTGGCCCACGTTGGCACTGACGCCCGCCTTCTGGCCCACGTTGGCACTGACGTCCGCCTTTTGGCCCACGTTGGCACTGACGTCCGCCTTCTGGCCCACGTTGGCACTGACGTCCGCCTTCTGGCCCACGTTGGCAATGACGTCCGCCTCCTCGCCCACGTTGGTACTGATGTCCGCCTCTTCGCCCACGCTGTCACTGATGTCCGACTCCTCGCCCACGTTGGCACTGACGTCCGCCTTCTGGCCCACGTTGGCACTGACGTCCGCCTCCTCGCCCACGTTGGCACTGACGTCCGCCTTCTGGCCCACGTTGGCACTGACGTCCGCCTCCTCGCCCACGTTGGCACTGACGTCCGCCTTCTCACCCACGTTGGCACTGACGTCCGCCTTCTCGCCCACGTTGGCACTGACGTCCGCCTCCTCGCCCACGTTGGCACTGACGTCCGCCTCCTCGCCCACGTTGGCACTGACGTCCGCCTTCTGGCCCACGTTGGCACTGACGTCCGCCTCCTCGCCCACGTTGGCACTGACGCCCGCCTTCTGGCCCACGTTGGCACTGACGTCCGTCTCCTCGCCCACGTTGGCACTGACGTCCGCCTTCTGGCCCACGTTGTCACTGACGTCCGTCTCCTCGCCCACGTTGGCACTGACGTCCGCCTTCTGGCCCACGTTGGCACTGACGCCCGCCTTCTGGCCCACGTTGGCACTGACGTCCGCCTCCTCGCCCACGTTGGCACTGACGTCCGCCTCCTCGCCCACGTTGGCACTGACGCCCGCCTTCTGGCCCACGTTGGCACTGACGTCCGTCTCCTCGCCCACGTTGGCACTGACGTCCGCCTCCTCGCCAAGGTTGGCACTGACGTCCACCTTCTGGCCCACGTTGGCACTGACGTCCGCCTTCTGGCCCACGTTGGCACTGACGTCCGCCTTCTGGCCCACGTTGGTACTGACGTCCGCCTCTTCGCCAACGTTGTCACTGACGTCCGACTCCTGGCCCACGTTGGCACTGAACTCCGCCTTCTGGCCCACGTTGGCACTGACGTCCGCCTCCTCGCCCACGTTGGCACTGACGCCCGCCTTCTGGCCCACGTTGGCACTGACGTCCGCCTCCTCGCCCACGTTGGCACTGACGTCCGCCTCCTCGCCCACGTTGGCACTGACGCCCGCCTTCTGGCCCACGTTGGCACTGACGTCCGCCTCCTCGCCCACGTTGGCACTGACGTCCGCCTTCTGGCCCACGTTGGCACTGACGTCCGCCTCTTCGCCAACGTTGTCACTGACGTCCGACTCCTGGCCCACGTTGGCACTGAACTCCGCCTTCTGGCCCACGTTGGCACTGACGTCCGCCTTCTGGCCCACGTTGGCACTGACGTCCGCCTCCTCGCCCACGTTGGTACTGACGTCCGCCTCTTCGCCAACGTTGTCACTGACGTCCGACTCCTGGCCCACGTTGGCACTGAACTCCGCCTTCTGGCCCACGTTGGCACTGACGTCCGCCTCCTCGCCCACGTTGGCACTGACGCCCGCCTTCTGGCCCACGTTGGCACTGACGTCCGCCTCCTCGCCCACGTTGGCACTGACGTCCGCCTCCTCGCCCACGTTGGCACTGACGCCCGCCTTCTGGCCCACGTTGGCACTGACGTCCGCCTCCTCGCCCACGTTGGCACTGACGTCCGCCTCCTCGCCCACGTTGGCACTGACGCCCGCCTTCTGGCCCACGTTGGCACTGACGTCCGACTCCTCGCCCACGTTGGCACTGACGTCCGCCTTCTGGCCCACGTTGGCACTGACGTCCGCCTTCTGGCCCATGTTGGCACTGACGTCCGCCTTCTGGCCCACGTTGGCACTGACGTCCGCCTTCGGGCCCACCTTGGCACTGACGTCCGACTCCTCGCCCACGTTGGCACTGACGTCCGCCTTCTGGCCCACGTTGGCACTGACGTCCGCCTCCTCGCCCACGTTGGCACTGACGTCCGCCTTCTCACCCACGTTGGCACTGACGTCCGCCTCCTCGCCCACATTGGCACTGATGTCCGCCTTCTGGCCCACGTTGGCACTGACGTCCGCCTCCTCGCCCACGTTGGCACTGACGTCCGCCTTCTGGCCCACATTGGCACTGACGTCCGCCTCCTCGCCCACGTTGGCACTGACGTCCGCCTTCTGGCCCACATTGGCACTGACGTCCGCCTTCTGGCCCACGTTGGCAGTGACGTCCGCCTTCTGGCCCACGTTGGCACTGACGTCCGCCTCCTCGCCCACGTTGGCACTGACGTCCGCCTCCTCGCCCACGTTGGCACTGACGTCCGCCTTCTGGCCCACGTTGGCACTGACGTCCGACTCCTCGCCCACGTTGGCACTGACGTCCGCCTCCTCGCCCACATTGGCACTGATGTCCGCCTTCTGGCCCACGTTGGCACTGACGTCCGCCTCCTCGCCCACGTTGGCACTGACGTCCGCCTTCTGGCCCACATTGGCACTGACGTCCGCCTTCTGGCCCACGTTGGCACTGACGTCCGCCTTCTGGCCCACGTTGGCACTGACGTCCGCCTCCTCGCCCACGTTGGCACTGACGTACGCCTCCTCGCCCACGTTGGCACTGACGTCCGCCTTTTGGCCCACGTTGGCACTGACGTCCGCCTTCTGGCCCACGTTGGCACTGACGTCCGCCTTCTGGCCCACGTTGGCACTGACGTCCGCCTCCTCGCCCACGTTGGCACTGACGTCCGCCTTCTGGCCCACGTTGGCACTGACGTCCGCCTTCTGGCCCACGTTGGCACTGACGTCCGCCTTCTGGCCCACGTTGGCACTGACGTCCGCCTTCTGGCCCACGTTGGCACTGACGTCCGCCTCCTCGCCCACGTTGGCACTGACGTCCGCCTTTTGGCCCACGTTGGCACTGACGTCCGCCTTCTGGCCCACGTTGGCACTGACGTCTGCCTTCTGGCCCACGTTGGCACTGACGTCCGCCTCCTCGCCCACGTTGGCACTGACGTCCGCCTTCTGGCCCACGTTGGCACTGACGTCCGCCTTCTGGCCCACGTTGGCACTGACGTCCGCCTTCTGGCCCACGTTGGCACTGACGTCCGCCTCCTCGCCCACGTTGGCACTGACGTACGCCTCCTCGCCCACGTTGGCACTGACGTCCGCCTCCTCGCCCACGTTGGCACTGACGTCCGCCTTCTGGCCCACGTTGGCACTGACGTCCGCCTTCTGGCCCACGTTGGCACTGACGTCCGCCTCCTCGCCCACGTTGGCACTGACGTCCGCCTTCTGGCCCACGTTGGCACTGACGTACGCCTTCTCGCCCACGTTGGCACTGACGTCCGCCTCCTCGCCCACGTTGGCACTGACGTACGCCTCCTCGCCCACGTTGGCACTGACGTCCGCCTTCTGGCCCACGTTGGCACTGACGTCCGCCTCCTCGCCCACGTTGGCACTGACGTACGCCTCCTCGCCCACGTTGGCACTGACGTCCGCCTTCTGGCCCATGTTGGCACTGACGTCCGCCTTCTGGCCCACGTTGGCACTGACGTCCGCCTCCTCGCCCACGTTGGCACTGACGTCCGCCTTCTGGCCCACGTTGGCACTGACGTCCGCCTCCTCGCCCACGTTGGCACTGACGTCCGCCTCCTCGCCCACGTTGGCACTGACGCCCGCCTTCTGGCCCACGTTGGCACTGACGTCCGCCTACTCGCCCACGTTGGCACTGACGTACGCCTCCTCGCCCATGTTGGCACTGACGTCCGCCTTCTGGCCCACGTTGGCACTGACGTCCGCCTCCTCGCCCACGTTGGCACTGACGTCCGCCTCCTCGCCCACGTTGGCACTGACGTCCGCCTTTTGGCCCACGTTGGCACTGACGTCCGCCTCATCGCCCACGTTGGCACTGACGTCCGCCTTCTGGCCCACGTTGGCACTGACGTCCGCCTTCTGGCCCACGTTGGCACTGACGTCCGCCTCCTCGCCCACGTTGGCACTGACGTCCGCCTTCTGGCCCACGTTGGCACTGACGTCCGCCTCCTGGCCCACGTTGGCACTGACGTCCGCCTCCTCGCCCACGTTGGCACTGACGCCCGCCTTCTGGCCCACGTTGGCACTGACGTCCGCCTCCTCGCCCACGTTGGCACTGACGTCCGCCTTCTGGCCCACGTTGGCACTGACGCCCGCCTCCTCGCCCACGTTGGCACTGATGTCCGCCTCCTCGCCCACGTTGGCACTGATGTCCGCCTCCTCGCCCACGTTGGCACTGACGTACGCCTCCTCGCCCACGTTGGCACTGACGTCCGCCTCCTCGCCCACGTTGGCACTGACGTCCGCCTTCTGGCCCACGTTGGCACTGACGTCCGCCTCCTCGCCCACGTTGGCACTGACGTACGCCTCCTCGCCCACGTTGGCACTGACGTCCGCCTCCTCGCCCACGTTGGCACTGACGTCCGCCTTCTGGCCCACGTTGGCACTGACGTCCGCCTCCTCGCCCACGTTGGCACTGACGTCCGCCTTCTGGCCCACGTTGGCACTGACGTCCGCCTCCTCGCCCACGTTGGCACTGACGTCCGCCTTCTGGCCCACGTTGGCACTGACGTCCGTCTCCTCGCCCACGTTGGCACTGACGTCCGCCTTCTGGCCCACGTTGGCACTGACGTCCGCCTTCTGGCCCACGTTGGCACTGACGCCCGCCTTCTGGCCCACGTTGGCACTGACGTCCGCCTTCTGGCCCACGTTGGCACTGACGCCCGCCTTCTGGCCCACGTTGGCACTGACGTCCGCCTTTTGGCCCACGTTGGCACTGACGCCCGCCTTCTGGCCCACGTTGGCACTGACGTCCGCCTTCTGGCCCACGTTGGCACTGACGTCCGTCTCCTCGCCCACGTTGGCACTGACGTCCGACTCCTGGCCCACGTTGGCACTGACGTCCGCCTTTTGGCCCACGTTGGCACTGACGTCCGCCTCCTCGCCCACATTGGCACTGATGTCCGCCTTCTGGCCCACGTTGGCACTGACGTCCGCCTCCTCGCCCACGTTGGCACTGACGTACGCCTCCTCGCCCACGTTGGCACTGACGTCCGCCTTTTGGCCCACGTTGGCACTGACGTCCGCCTTCTGGCCCACGTTGGCACTGACGTCCGCCTTCTGGCCCACGTTGGCACTGACGTCCGCCTCCTCGCCCACGTTGGCACTGACGTCCGCCTTCTGGCCCACGTTGGCACTGACGTCCGCCTTCTGGCCCACGTTGGCACTGACGTCCGCCTTCTGGCCCACGTTGGCACTGACGTCCGCCTTCTGGCCCACGTTGGCACTGACGTCCGCCTCCTCGCCCACGTTGGCACTGACGTCCGCCTTTTGGCCCACGTTGGCACTGACGTCCGCCTTCTGGCCCACGTTGGCACTGACGTCCGCCTTCTGGCCCACGTTGGCACTGACGTCCGCCTCCTCGCCCACGTTGGCACTGACGTCCGCCTTCTGGCCCACGTTGGCACTGACGTCCGCCTTCTGGCCCACGTTGGCACTGACGTCCGCCTTCTGGCCCACGTTGGCACTGACGTCCGCCTCCTCGCCCACGTTGGCACTGACGTACGCCTCCTCGCCCACGTTGGCACTGACGTCCGCCTCCTCGCCCACGTTGGCACTGACGTCCGCCTTCTGGCCCACGTTGGCACTGACGTCCGCCTTCTGGCCCACGTTGGCACTGACGTCCGCCTCCTCGCCCACGTTGGCACTGACGTCCGCCTTCTGGCCCACGTTGGCACTGACGTACGCCTCCTCGCCCACGTTGGCACTGACGTCCGCCTCCTCGCCCACGTTGGCACTGACGTACGCCTCCTCGCCCACGTTGGCACTGACGTCCGCCTTCTGGCCCACGTTGGCACTGACGTCCGCCTCCTCGCCCACGTTGGCACTGACGTCCGCCTTCTGGCCCATGTTGGCACTGACGTCCGCCTTCTGGCCCACGTTGGCACTGACGTCCGCCTCCTCGCCCACGTTGGCACTGACGTCCGCCTTCTGGCCCACGTTGGCACTGACGTCCGCCTCCTCGCCCACGTTGGCACTGACGTCCGCCTCCTCGCCCACGTTGGCACTGACGCCCGCCTTCTGGCCCACGTTGGCACTGACGTCCGCCTCCTCGCCCACGTTGGCACTGACGTACGCCTCCTCGCCCATGTTGGCACTGACGTCCGCCTTCTGGCCCACGTTGGCACTGACGTCCGCCTCCTCGCCCACGTTGGCACTGACGTCCGCCTTCTGGCCCACGTTGGCACTGACGTCCGCCTCCTCGCCCACGTTGGCACTGACGTCCGCCTCCTCGCCCACGTTGGCACTGACGTCCGCCTTTTGGCCCACGTTGGCACTGACGTCCGCCTCATCGCCCACGTTGGCACTGACGCCCGCCTTCTGGCCCACGTTGGCACTGACGTCCGCCTTCTGGCCCACGTTGGCACTGACGTCCGCCTCCTCGCCCACGTTGGCACTGACGTCCGCCTTCTGGCCCACGTTGGCACTGACGTCCGCCTCCTGCCCCACGTTGGCACTGACGTCCGCCTCCTCGCCCACGTTGGCACTGACGCCCGCCTTCTGGCCCACGTTGGCACTGACGTCCGCCTTCTGGCCCACGTTGGCACTGACGTCCGCCTCCTGGCCCACGTTGGCACTGACGTCCGCCTCCTCGCCCACGTTGGCACTGACGTCCGCCTTCTGGCCCACGTTGGCACTGACGTCCGCCTCCTCGCCCACGTTGGCACTGACGTCCGCCTCCTCGCCCACGTTGGCACTGACGCCCGCCTTCTGGCCCACGTTGGCACTGACGTCCGCCTCCTCGCCCACGTTGGCACTGACGTACGCCTCCTCACCCATGTTGGCACTGACGTCCGCCTTCTGGCCCACGTTGGCACTGACGTCCGCCTCCTCGCCCACGTTGGCACTGACGTCCGCCTTCTGGCCCACGTTGGCACTGACGTCCGCCTCCTCGCCCACGTTGGCACTGACGTCCGCCTCCTCGCCCACGTTGGCACTGACGTCCGCCTTTTGGCCCACGTTGGCACTGACGTCCGCCTCATCGCCCACGTTGGCACTGACGTCCGCCTTCTGGCCCACGTTGGCACTGACGTCCGCCTTCTGGCCCACGTTGGCACTGACGTCCGCCTCCTCGCCCACGTTGGCACTGACGTCCGCCTTCTGGCCCACGTTGGCACTGACGTCCGCCTCCTGGCCCACGTTGGCACTGACGTCCGCCTCCTCGCCCACGTTGGCACTGACGCCCGCCTTCTGGCCCACGTTGGCACTGACGTCCGCCTCCTCGCCCACGTTGGCACTGACGTCCGCCTTCTGGCCCACGTTGGCACTGACGCCCGCCTCCTCGCCCACGTTGGCACTGATGTCCGCCTCCTCGCCCACGTTGGCACTGATGTCCGCCTCCTCGCCCACGTTGGCACTGACGTACGCCTCCTCGCCCAC
Source organism: Arenicola marina (assembly GCA_964019135.1). NCBI lineage: Eukaryota > Metazoa > Annelida > Polychaeta > Arenicolidae > Arenicola > Arenicola marina. Next base: position 13,253,401 of record OZ025250.1, read on the forward strand.
GTTGGCACTGACGTCCGCCTCCTCGCCCACGTTGGCACTGACGTCCGCCTTCTGGCCCACGTTGGCACTGACGTCCGCCTCCTCGCCCACGTTGGCACTGACGTACGCCTCCTCGCCCACGTTGGCACTGACGTCCGCCTCCTCGCCCACGTTGGCACTGACGTCCGCCTTCTGGCCCACGTTGGCACTGACGTCCGCCTCCTCGCCCACGTTGGCACTGACGTCCGCCTTCTGGCCCACGTTGGCACTGACGTCCGCCTCCTCGCCCACGTTGGCACTGACGTACGCCTCCTCGCCCACGTTGGCACTGACGTCCGCCTCCTCGCCCACGTTGGCACTGACGTCCGCCTTCTCGCCCACGTTGGCACTGACGTCCGCCTTTTGGCCCACGTTGGCACTGACGTCCGCCTTCTGGCCCACGTTGGCACTGACGTCCGCCTCCTCGCCCACGTTGGCACTGACGTCCGCCTCCTCGCCCACGTTGGCACTGACGTCCGCCTTCTGGCCCACGTTGGCACTGACGTCCGCCTTCTGGCCCACATTGGCACTGACGTCCGCCTCCTCGCCCACGTTGGCACTGACGTCCGCCTTCTGGCCCACGTTGGCACTGATGTCCGCCTTCTGGCCCACGTTGGCACTAACGTACGCCTCCTCGCCCACGTTGGCACTGACGTACGCCTCCTCGCCCACGTTGGCACTGACGTCCGCCTTTTGGCCCACGTTGGCACTGACGTCCGCCTTCTGGCCCACGTTGGCACTGACGTCCGCCTCCTCGCCCACGTTGGCACTGACGTACGCCTCCTCGCCCACGTTGGCACTGACGTCCGCCTTCTGGCCCACGTTGGCACTGACGTCCGACTTCTGGCCCACATTGGCACTGACGTCCGCCTTCTGGCCCACGTTGGCACTGACGTCCGCCTTCTGGCCCACGTTGGCACTGATGTCCGCCTTCTGGCCCACGTTGGCACTGACGTACGCCTCCTCGCCCACGTTGGCACTGACGTACGCCTCCTCGCCCACGTTGGCACTGACGTCCGCCTTTTGGCCCACGTTGGCACTGACGTCCGCCTTCTGGCCCACGTTGGCACTGACGTCCGCCTCCTCGCCCACGTTGGCACTGACGTACGCCTCCTCGCCCACGTTGGCACTGACGTCCGCCTTCTGGCCCACGTTGGCACTGACGTCCGCCTTCTGGCCCACATTGGCACTGACGTCCGCCTCCTCGCCCACGTTGGCACTGACGTCCGCCTTCTGGCCCACGTTGGCACTGACGTCCGCCTCCTCGCCCACGTTGGCACTGACGTCCGACTCCTCGCCCACGTTGGCACTGACGTCCGCCTTCTGGCCCACGTTGGCACTGACGTCCGCCTCCTCGCCCACGTTGGCACTGACGTCCGCCTTCTGGCCCACGTTGGCACTGACGTCCGCCTCCTCGCCCACGTTGGCACTGACGTCCGCCTTCTGGCCCACGTTGGCACTGACGTCCGCCTCCTCGCCCACGTTGGCACTGACGTCCGCCTTCTGGCCCACGTTGGCACTGACGTCCGCCTCCTCGCCCACGTTGGCACTGACGTACGCCTCCTGGCCCACGTTGGCACTGACGTCCGCCTTCTGGCCCACGTTGGCACTGACGTCCGCCTTCTGGCCCACGTTGGCACTGACGTCCGCCTTCTGGCCCACGTTGGCACTGACGTCCGCCTCCTCGCCCACGTTGGCACTGACGTCCGCCTTCTGGCCCACGTTGGCACTGACGTCCGCCTTTTGGCCCACGTTGGCACTGACGTCCGCCTTCTGGCCCACGTTGGCACTGACGTCCGCCTCCTCGCCCACGTTGGCACTGACGTACGCCTCCTCGCCCACGTTGGCACTGACGTCCGCCTCCTCGCCCACGTTGGCACTGACGTCCGCCTTCTGGCCCACGTTGGCACTGACGTCCGCCTCCTCGCCCACGTTGGCACTGACGTCCGCCTTCTGGCCCACGTTGGCACTGACGTCCGTCTTCTGGCCCACGTTGGCACTGACGTCCGCCTCCTCGCCCACGTTGGCACTGACGTACGCCTCCTCGCCCACGTTGGCACTGACGTCCGCCTTTTGGCCCACGTTGGCACTGACGCCCGCCTTCTGGCCCACGTTGGCACTGACATCCGCCTTCTGGCCCACGTTGGCACTGACGTCCGCCTCCTCGCCCACGTTGGCACTGACGTCCGCCTTCTGGCCCACGTTGGCACTGACGTCCGCCTCCTCGCCCACGTTGGCACTGACGTCCGCCTTCTGGCCCACGTTGGCACTGACGTCCGTCTTCTGGCCCACGTTGGCACTGACGTCCGCCTTCTGGCCCACGTTGGCACTGACGTCCGCCTCCTCGCCCACGTTGGCACTGACGTCCGCCTTCTGGCCCACGTTGGCACTGACGTCCGCCTCCTCGCCCACGTTGGCACTGACGTCCGCCTTCTGGCCCACGTTGGCACTGACGTCCGCCTTCTGGCCCACGTTGGCACTGACGTCCGCCTTCTGGCCCACGTTGGCACTGACGTCCGCCTCCTCGCCCACGTTGGCACTGACGTACGCCTCCTCGCCCACGTTGGCACTGACGTCCGCCTTTTGGCCCACGTTGGCACTGACGCCCGCCTTCTGGCCCACGTTGGCACTGACATCCGTCTCCTCGCCCACGTTGGCACTGACGTCCGCCTCCTCGCCCACGTTGGCACTGACGTCCACCTCCTCGCCCACGTTGGCACTGACGTACGCCTCCTCGCCCACGTTGGCACTGACGTCCGCCTTTTGGCCCACGTTGGCACTGACATCCGTCTCCTCGCCAACGTTGGCACTGACGTCCGCTTTCTGTCCCACGTTGGCACTGACGTCTGCCTCCTCGCCCACGTTGGCACTGACGTCCGACTCCTCGCCCACGTTGGCACTGACGTCCGACTCCTCGCCCACGTTGGCACTGACGTCCGACTCCTCGCCCACGTTGTCAGTGACGTCCGCCTTCTGGCCCACGTTGGCACTGACGCCCGTCTCCTCGCCCACGTTGGCACTGACGTCCGCGTTCTGGCCCACGTTGGCACTGACGTCCGCCTTCTCGCCCACGTTGGCACTGACGTCCGACTCCTCGCCCACGTTGGCATTGACGTCCGACTCCTCGCCCACGTTGTCACTGACGTCCGCCTTCTGGCCCACGTTGGCACTGACGTCCGCCTCCTCGGCCACGTTGGCACTGACGTCCGCCTTCTGGCCCACGTTAGCACTGACGTCCGCCTCCTCGCCCACGTTGGCACTGACGTCCGCCTTCTGGCCCACGTTAGCACTGACGTCCGACTCCTCGCCCACGTTGGCACTGACGTCCGCCTCCTCGCCCACGTTGGCACTGACGTCCGCCTCATCGCCAACGTTGGCACTGACGTCCGCCTCCTCGCCCACGTTGGCACTGACGTCCGTCTCCTCGCCCACGTTGGCACTGACGTACGCCTCCTCGCCCACGTTGGCACTGACGTACGCCTCCTCGCCCACGTTGGCACTGACGTCCGCCTTTTGGCCCACGTTGGCACTGACGTCCGCCTTCTGGCCCACGTTGGCACTGACGTCCGCCTCCTCGCCCACGTTGGCACTGACGTACGCCTCCTCGCCCACGTTGGCACTGACGTACGCCTCCTCGCCCACGTTGGCACTGACGTCCGCCTTCTGGCCCACGTTGGCACTGACGTCCGCCTTCTGGCCCACGTTGGCACTGACGTCCGCCTTCTGGCCCACGTTGGCACTGACGTCCGCCTTCTGGCCCACATTGGCACTGACGTCCGCCTCCTCGCCCACGTTGGCACTGACGTCCGCCTTCTTCCCCACGTTGGCACTGATGTCCGCCTTCTGGCCCACGTTGGCACTGACGTACGCCTCCTCGCCCACGTTGGCACTGACGTACGCCTCCTCGCCCACGTTGGCACTGACGTCCGCCTTTTGGCCCACGTTGGCACTGACGTCCGCCTTCTGGCCCACGTTGGCACTGACGTCCGCCTCCTCGCCCACGTTGGCACTGACGTCCGCCTTCTGGCCCACGTTGGCACTGACGTCCGCCTCCTCGCCCACGTTGGCACTGACGTCCGCCTTCTGGCCCACGTTGGCACTGACGTCCGCCTTCTGGCCCACATTGGCACTGACGTCCGCCTCCTCGCCCACGTTGGCACTGACGTCCGCCTTCTGGCCCACGTTGGCACTGACGTCCGCCTCCTCGCCCACGTTGGCACTGACGTCCGCCTCCTCGCCCACGTTGGCACTGACGTCCGCCTCCTCGCCCACGTTGGCACTGACGTCCGCCTCCTCGCCCACGTTGGCACTGACGTCCGCCTTCTGGCCCACGTTGGCACTGACGTCCGCCTTCTGGCCCACATTGGCACTGACGTCCGCCTCCTCGCCCACGTTGGCACTGACGTCCGCTTTCTGGCCCACGTTGGCACTGACGTCCGCCTCCTCGCCCACGTTGGCACTGACGTCCGCCTCCTCGCCCACGTTGGCACTGACGTCCGCCTTCTGGCCCACGTTGGCACTGACGTCCGCCTCCTCACCCACGTTGGCACTGACGTACGCCTCCTGGCCCACGTTGGCACTGACGTCCGCCTTCTGGCCCACGTTGGCACTGACGTCCGCCTTCTGGCCCACGTTGGCACTGACGTCCGCCTTCTGGCCCACGTTGGCACTGACGTCCGCCTCCTCGCCCACGTTGGCACTGACGTCCGCCTTCTGGCCCACGTTGGCACTGACGTCCGCCTTCTGGCCCACGTTGGCACTGACGTCCGCCTTCTGGCCCACGTTGGCACTGACGTCCGCCTTTTGGCCCACGTTGGCACTGACGTCCGCCTTCTGGCCCACGTTGGCACTGACGTCCGCCTCCTCGCCCACGTTGGCACTGACGTCCGCCTCCTCGCCCACGTTGGCACTGACGCCCGCCTTCTGGCCCACGTTGGCACTGACGTCCGCCTTCTGGCCCACGTTGGCACTGACGTCCGCCTTCTGGCCCACGTTGGCACTGACGTCCGCCTTCTGGCCCACGTTGGCACTGACGTCCGCCTCCTCGCACACGTTGGCACTGACGTCCGCCTTCTGGCCCACGTTGGCACTGACGTCCGCCTTCTGGCCCACGTTGGCACTGACGTCCGCCTTCTGGCCCACGTTGGCACTGACGTCCGCCTTTTGGCCCACGTTGGCACTGACGTCCGCCTTCTGGCCCACGTTGGCACTGACGTCCGCCTCCTCGCCCACGTTGGCACTGACGTCCGCCTCCTCGCCCACGTTGGCACTGACGCCCGCCTTCTGGCCCACGTTGGCACTGACGTCCGCCTTCTGGCCCACGTTGGCACTGACGTCCGCCTTTTGGCCCACGTTGGCACTGACGTCCGCCTTTTGGCCCACGTTGGCACTGACGTCCGCCTTCTGGCCCACGTTGGCACTGACGTACGCCTCCTCGCCCACGTTGGCACTGACGTCCGCCTCCTCGCCCACGTTGGCACTGACGTCCGCCTTTTGGCCCACGTTGGCACTGACGTCCGCTTTCTGTCCCACGTTGGCACTGACGTCTGCCTCCTCGCCCACGTTGGCACTGACGTCCGACTCCTCGCCCACGTTGGCACTGACGTCCGACTCCTCGCCCACGTTGGCACTGACGTCCGACTCCTCGCCCACGTTGTCAGTGACGTCCGCCTTCTGGCCCACGTTGGCACTGACGTCCGTCTCCTCGCCCACGTTGGCACTGACGTCCGCGTTCTGGCCCACGTTGGCACTGACGTCCGACTCCTCGCCCACGTTGGCACTGACGTCCGACTCCTCGCTCACGTTGGCATTGACGTCCGACTCCTCGCCCACGTTGTCACTGACGTCCGCCTTCTGGCCCACGTTGGCACTGACGTCTGCCTCCTCGGCCACGTTAGCACTGACGTCCGCCTCCTCGCCCACGTTGGCACTGACGTCCGCCTCCTCGCCCACCTTGGCATTGACGTCCTGATCCACTTTGGCCAGCGACGCTGGTGTTTGACGACCCAGTGATGCTGAGGCCTGACGACCCCGTGATGCTGAGGCCTGACGACCCAGTGATGCTGAGGCCTGACGACCCAGTGATGCTGAGGCCTGACGACCCAGTGAGGCTGAGGCCTGGCGACTCTGGGATCCCGTGGCCTGACGACCCAGTGATGCTGAGGCCTGGCGACCCTGGGATCCCGTGGCCTGACGAAGGACCGTTGAAACATATACAGTTGGTTTTGTTCCTTTTCTTTAAACCATTCCTGGGTCCAGTTTCATACATTACAATGGCACGCTCGGAAAAGATCAAGTAAAGATAATTGGGGCTGGTATTGATATTTTACATTAACGAGGTTTAGTCATCACATTATCAATGCAAACTGTGCCACGTGTTGTGAACTAAAAAGTGACTACGACAATATATAGTAATTACCCTCATCACTATAGTGAAAATATCGAGTTCGTTCCACTATCGTTATAACCGCGATTTCTGCGGTAATGTAACACACGTTACTATTTGTTCTGATACTACGTGCACTGCCCGATTTCTGGAAGTCAAGCCACCTTGATGTTCTTATTTTTTTTCAGCCACCCTTCGAATTATGAGTAGACTAGCATTAAACAGTACAAAAACATTAAAGTTACAAGGTGTAACGGGTATATGCATACTAACCTGTGTGTCGTTGGCGATATTCCAGACACCATCGGGGGTCTGAACCCAGGCGTAATAGTGTCTTGTGGAATCTGTACTACCCGCTTGACAAATGACGCCACAGAGAGTGAATCCAAACTGCAATGTAGATAGGTAGTCAGTTGACTGGGCCGTCTTATAAGGCACACATTTGACAGAGGAGTAAAAAGTACATTTGAAACATATGTGTTTGTTCTAGATACCAAATAAAGCGTCCGCATTTAGTCATGTCGCATTACCTGGTTGACGGCAATACGCTTGCAGATGTCCATATCCTCACCAAGGGATGTCCCCCGTCCGATGGGTCGCGAGCTCTTGTCAAGAGCGTATCTTGAAAGAGAAAGCATCTCGTTAAGACTGAAGGGACAAATCATTAAAACTTAGTATTGGCTTTTTTTTTGTCAATGCTAAGTCATTGTAGGATATGGTGTATGGAATCGCTCTGTATCAGCGCAGGGCTTCTATCGACAGGTGTTGGGTTCGATTAGGTCATAGAGTAAAGAAGAGTGTCACTGACTCAGGAGCAGGTGGAAATGCGGCGCGGGTGAACTGAGGAGCCAACCAAGGTCGGGAAGAACTGGAGTGCGAGGTTTATGAGGAAGGGCGGGGAGTGTGACGGCGCTTAAATAGGACGCTTTAACCTTTGTATATCACACAGAGACATTGGATAGGAGTAGTCTCTTACTCTTTGCGAAGAATGACCTCGGGTGTCCACCAAAGTCTGCAACCGGGGTAGGGCCCCTGAGGGGGGGTACCCAGCAAACACCTAACGTTATGCTAACGTTACCCGAAAGTTAGCACTTCGTTATCGTTATAACGTAACCTTCCAAAAACGTTATGGGAACGTTGAATAATTTTAGGATTATAATGTAACCTTCCAAAAACGTTTTGGGAACGTTAATTAATTTTAGGTTGTAATGTAACCTTCCAAAAACGTTTTGGGAACGTTGAATAATTTTAGGGTTATAATGTAACCTTCTAAAAACGTTCTGGGAACGGTGAATAATGTTAGGGTTATAATGCATCTTTCCAAAAACGTTCTGGGAACGTTGTTTAATTTTAGAATATGATCTTTCCTTCCAAAAACGTTTTGGGAACGGTGAATATTTTAAGGGTTATAACGGATCCTTCCAAAAACGTTTTGAGAACGTTGATTATTTTTAGGTTGTAATGTAACCTTCCAAAAACGTTCTGGGAACGTTGAATAATTTTAGGGTTATACTGTAACCTTCCAAAAACGTTTTGAGAACGATGAATGATGTTAGGTTATAATGTAACCTTCCAAAAACGTTCTAGGAACGTTGAAAAAGTTTAGGATTATAATGTAACCTTCCAAAAACGTTTTGGGAACGTTGATTAATTTTAGGTTGTAATCCTTCCTTCCAAAAACGTTTTGGGAACGGTGAATATTTTAAGGGTTATAACGGATCCTTCCAAAAACGTTTTGAGAACGTTGATTAATTTTAGGTTATAATGTAACCTTCTAAAAACGTTCTGGGAACGTTGAAGAACTTTACGGTTATAATGCATCCTTCCAAAAACGTTCTGGGAACGTTGTCTAATTTTAGGTTATAATCTTTTCTTCCAAAAACGTTTTGGGAACGGTGAATAATGCTAGGTTATAATGTAACCTTCCAAAAACGTTCTGGGAACGTTGAATAATGTTAGGGTTATAATGCATCCTTCTAAAAACGTTCTGGGAATTTTAGGTGATAAGGGTACCTTCCGTTTAGAAGGGTTTTTACGTTTTGGGAACGGTGATTATGTTAAGGGTTATAATAACGTTGATTAATTTTAAGTTATAATGTAACCTTCCTAAAACGTTCTGGGAACAGTAAATATCGTTGGTGTGTTACACGTGACAACAAATGTGTCTGTCTGCCCTAATACGAAGTCTGTCCACTTAGGATTAGATTAAGAAATATGCACAATTGACCAGTGTGTCTGAATCGATATCGACCAGAAGAAGATCGCATATAATAAGGGACAATGTGACCTTGAGAAATCAAATTTAGCCCAAAATGATACAAATCTTTAAAAAAAAAGCGTTTTTCAACACTTTCGATGCTAAATCAATGATGTGAGGCCATGATATATACACCATAAGAGAGCCTGTGAGATTTACTGCATAACTGTCGACGATCAAACCGGAAATCTCAAAATCACCATTTTCCCACCCAAAGTTGATTTTGGCGGGAAAATAGTGTTTATGTCACTTTTTATGGCTATACTAAAGATATTTTCACCAATGTTTCAGCATGATGATGTAGTCCAGATAGCTGTCTCATATATCTTATACTTTCTCGGATGTTACTCGGTTGATTTTGATCGTGACGATGAAATATATCCTGTTTTGGGATCAAAATAGTGTCTTGTTTAGCTAAATTTAAAATGAAGGTCATTGAAGGCAATATAGGACCGTATATCTACAATATGAGGCCATGGAATGCCAAATTCGATAAAAGAGACCGCAAGGATCCATCTGCAATATTAAGGGCAAACGTGGTCATTTGAAGGGGGCCTCTAAAACGACCGAAAATCTATGTTTTTGATATTGAGGAATGAAGGCGTCCTAATTTGGCCCAATTGGTGTCAGAATAATGTTGTCTTCATGGACAATTATTTTGCTATGTTTTTTAAACAAATAGGAGCTTATAGCCAATTTGAAACGGTTAAAATGTCTTATTTCTCAATATAGAAATAACCTTAAGAAAAGCCATTTTTGATGCAAAACGCATTATTGTGGTGCAACTGAGCAACTTAGACATGTAATACCACAATATTAAAAAGAAGATGTGGCCACGCGCCATTCGGTGCATTTGACCCCAATTCCTATTAGAAATCAGGTCGCAGTCAATGTTAGAACGTTGTGTCAAAATGTGTACGACAAAAAGAGTGACTGTATCGCATATATGAACTTTTTTGTAATTTTGCTTTTCGTTTAAAATCTAATAGCAACCCTGTATAAAATATCCGAAAATGGTCTGAACATTTTCCGTAATACGAATCTTACTGAAAGAAAATGCCCAAAATGTTGTACAAAGTGGAAACAAAATTCAGATTTGTTTTATTTCATAATAGTATTTGCGTGATTTATTTGTATTTTAACAAGTGTATAGGTGTGCATAAGTGTGTGAAATATGAAAGTGATAGGTGGAGTAGAAGGGTGGAAAATCGTGCGAAAACGTGGGCACATTCCACAAAATTGTGGGGCTTTGGATTACAAAATCAGTTTTGGGCCAAAAAATACCTATCAAGGTCAAATTATATTGACAGACGCCTGTTCATATATTACATACTATATGTAAAAATGGGCGAAAAGCGATTTGAGATAAAATATTTTATGATGGAAACTGTAAACAAGCCTATAGAATAAACATCTGAGATAGCTGCAAATTGTGGGTAAGATGGGAAAGTGAGTTTTCAGGTTTCGACATTTTGGGGCCGGGTTGTAATTCAGGGTTATAAAAGGTACAGTAAAACCTCTCTAAGTCGACCGAGGACGGGACTGCCGCTCATCGATCGACTTAGGGAGGTGGTCGGGTTACAGAATATCAATCAACCAACATAGCAAAAACTGTTGATTTTCCGATGCCAAAGATATCAGCAAGCTGTTTTGATTGATCTTGCCCTCGCGTTCCTTCGTATTGACGAGTTTTACCTTCCGTGAAAGTGGAAACTCTTTCTCATAAGACAATATCCATACTATATATAGCCGCTACTTGTATCTCACGTGTGTGTGAAAACAAGAGGGAGCTTTGTGAACAAGTTCATCAAAGCTCATGCCGTTCACAGCCGGTATATCGCCCGAACATGCAAACATGCTTCACACATTTCTAGAGTGCTATCCAGTTCACAGGCGTTATGGCCTTAATGTGTGTGTTCTACTAATTGCAATCAGCCGGTGACACTAATCCTTCCGCCAGCCGACAACCGATCGACTGAAGGAATATGAAATGGGGCTTTGGGACCAAAATGATCGATCGGCTTACAGAGTAGGGAGGTGGTCGGGTTATAGAAAACTGTTGCAATGCTAAGACATATGCCGACTTTTGGCAATCGAAAAAATCGATCGAGTTAGGGAGGCGATCAGGTTAGGGAGGTTTTACCGTATTACAAAAGATAACAAACGCAAATGACCCCGCGTTGATGCATTTAGCCCACGTTGCTGCACTGGGTCCCATATCTAACTTTATTTATCGTCCCATTAGGCCCAAATTGTGCCCCTGTACTGTTGCGACATTCCTTCCCATATAGTTAAATGTGTTCGTCGATCTGCCCTAATACGAGGTCTTTCCACTTAGAATTTGATTAAGAAATATCCCCAAACAGCTCCCTTATGAAAATGTACCATGGTATACCATGGTAAATAGGCATGGTACTTTGGCGGAGGTATATACCATGGTATACCATGATTTACTATGGTATATCATGATATACCATGGTAGTTTGGCGGAAGTATATCAAAATATATCATGACATTGCATATCATGGTATACCATGGTATTTTGGCAGAGGTATATCATGATATATCATGACATTGCATAACATGGTTGTAGATACCGGTACATGTACTCAAATAAACCGGTAGACCCAATTTTTTTTCTTTTTCTAATAGATAAATTCCAAGATAGAACTGAATGTAGGCCTACCCAGTAGATGAAATCCCAACTAGGCAAGCCTAAAGCATGGAGCACAATTACTGACATAAGTTTGAATCTGTGCAAGCCTCTCACCATGCCCAGTCATGACGCCAGCATTTACAACTCCCATTAATTCGGCCAGCCCCAATACCGCTGTATGGGTCATCAAACCCTGCCTCCCCCCCAAGTCCTTTACTCTCTGACTGCATTGGGCGTGAACCGAGCCCGCCGGCCTCGAACCCCTCCCTCTGTGCGCTTCGCTACATCTTGGGATACACGACGGGTAGCATCCTGTCCCACCACCCCTATCTCTTCACACACACACACTTCTCTAAGAGCGAAACAAGGCAACCTACCTGTTCAATGTCGCACCACATCGCGTCCTCTTGCTAGGGGGTGGGGTGGGGGGGTGGGGCGTATCCCTCTTCGCTGCCTCTGCACAGGCCTTAACGTTTATTCAGCTAGTTAATTTCCTTAGGTATATCTTTGGGTACAAACTGACTATATATATCCTTAGTTTGCTTTCCGTTGTTAAATTGATTTTACAAACTGATAAGAACTATGTGTCTAACTACATTCCATAGAACCCATTAGCCAACAGACACCATGGTATACCATGGCATATCATCGTATCTTTTGGAATACCATGATATATCATGATATTCGTTTCGGTGTTTCACTCTCGCGCGGCGCTTAAATAAGAGATATTGCTGTCGGTGTTCAGTCGACAGTCGTAAGTGTGGAAGGGACGGCATGTTTAAAAAAAATGCGATCAACGTAGAAAGCGAATAGCAATTAACTGAACAGTCAATACTCAATTGAGTCAGGCTCAATACCGTGCACAAGCATCTTTGACGTATCCTCGCCCGATAACTGTAAAATCTGAGATATGCATTCATAGCGGAAAGAAGATATTTAGGTCATTCTTTGGGCTGTGAAACTGACGGCCAAAATGTTAGAAAGGCCACTTATACGCTGTTCCGCAAACATTGATATATATGTAGGTTTGTTCTGGTGACGTAATGCGCATCGGGTTACGTTTACGGATACGTTCAATCGCCAAAAACGTAGTGCAATAACTCCCTGTCGTCATTTCTATGATATATCATGTATGGTATTAACATATGACCAGTGCGCTACAGCCTCGGAGGGCGCCGCCGGCTGGTCCGACAAGTCTGGTAAACCAATTAAGTTGTACGTCGAGTGGGGTGGTGAAGGCGGGGGTATGAACTGTGCGGTCCATGTAGGTCTCGACAGGCGCTATCAGCTACAACTCCCAAGGGAAGTGCCCAGCGTGCTAGCCAGCCCGTACGCATCTCTTATCTGATCGCGGCACATCCTTCAATCGGCCCATGTCTAAATGTGCACACCTCACCCATTGCTGCGTACGCTGGTATACCACAGAAACAAATGGACCCTGCTGCCTCCCGTCTCCAGCGATAATGGTACCTAATCGCTGACAATCGCTTGGGTATCACATCGCTCACATATTGTTTAGTCGGTCCTGAACTAAGGGGGTTCTTGAAATAATACACCCATTGCGATTTCAAAAGACTACATATCTTGCATTTAATCACTTTAACGCAAGCGATCTTTATCCCTAATATTCCGGGCATATTCTCATATGCTGAATATAGCCATGACCAAGTGTTCCCTTAGCTAAGCTTGGAATTACCGATCGATCCAAGTGGGTTAGGGAAAAAGGCGAGAGGGGGGGGGGGGGGCTGAATATAGCTATGACCCAGTGTTCGCTATAAATTAGGGGGTTACCCCGATCCGTGGCTCCGCTGTATGTGTTGTTCGCTCAAAATACAAGCTATGTGTCCTCACAAATATTAGACCGGCGCTTATTAGAGATCAGGACGCCTGACTGAAGTATTCAATTAAATACTGAAGTTATATCAATATGTTTATATATTTATGTTGATGTATTTATAATATGTATATAACACGGTCGCAAGATATCAAACAAAAATAAAGATTAAAGCATGCCTTTAGCCAACACATGTACAGATATGTATTTATATAGATACTTATATATTATAAGTTATAATTAGTTAGTCTCGCTTAAATTTAATGCGGTCATAAGCATTTGTTGGTACGCGTTTGCTGCGGCTTCGTTCGGTAATCCCCACAAGCACAGCACAGATAAGGGGCTAGGGAGGGTTATCAGGTTCTTTAATTGGATATTCATTAGCTGCACGTGCTGCACGGGTTTAATTGCATTTGGCCTTGCGAATGTACCTTTTCTCGATATACATTATTAACCTTTATACTCTGTCCATAACGTCGATCGTTACATTTTAGTATATGTGGCATATTATATCCCAGATATTACCGTTTTTCATTTACAGTGATTGCTGCAATTAGTTAAGCAAAATATGAAAGAGAATACTTTCTTTAGAGAAGCGTCGTTTTGGCGTCAATTAGGGCGTGGCCGAGAAATTATATCAGCGGCATGGGTTTTATTATACCTACTTATGAAATTATAGTGATGGTAGCTGTTGCCTAAGTAGGTGAAAATGAACCAACTGCACTATTTGCTCCAGTCACGAGAACAATATTGAAACGGAAGTCAACATAACGTATAATAACAGAGCAATAGACTACGCAAAACTGGGATGTCATATATTGCGCTATCAGCCGGAAATATGCACGCTATGCGCGCTATTTAGGGTTACGATTGTCGTTTTTTGAGCATATTGGGACCTCATGTTCTACAGTAGACTGTGACCTCATTTGTTATAGAATAAGGGCCCAAATACATTGGGCGGCCAAAAAGTAATATTAAACATACTGTGAAATTACTTGTTTAACTGGCTTACTTTAGTTACCATAACGCATTTTCCATTAATAAAATTGACTTTCTTTGGACAATTTTGAGTGACAAAATTTGACTCTTTGACTTTTCATCTTTCATCAAACCTCATATTTTCCGAATGAAAACATGCAAAGACAGTGTTCTATCTAGAACAGAAAAAAAGATAACTGTGTTACCCTCAAAATTACGGTATTTTTATTCTCTAAGATCCACAACACCTATTTTCGGTCATTTGGAGGGTCACACGGCTTAAAACATGGGCAAAATCGAAAGTTTACATAACATAGGGTCTCCTGTAAATAGCCACAGCGCCCTTAATATTGCTGGTAGAGACTTCATGTTACTTGTACCACTCTTGCCATGTTCTGGCCCTATACCATGTTTATAATATTATTCCTCATTGTCATTTAACACTTAATATGTAAAGTAGGCAATAAATGTTCGTAGAAAAAGACATATGTACCCCTTTCCGATAAGATAAGATAAGATAAAGTTTTATTTAACGTCGGTATGTAAAAGTCAACAATAAACATTAGCACACGTGCTATTGACCGACAATGATAAAATGACATGAGCGGATGAGATATATATACATATGACAATGAAAATATAACAATCTTTGCATCTCATAAAACCTTACCCATTAGCTATGTTACATAATGTGCACGAATTACAGTGACACAAGAACACATCCGAGGTTGACAGCGTTGTTTTAAATTGCTTGGCAGATTTGGCTAACTTCGTTTCCTTGTTGAGCATGTTCCATAGCTTGCTACCTTGATACTTCAATGAATTATGGCCATAAGCTGATGTCTTAACGCGTGGAATACATAAATTTGGCCCATTTTTTAAAATGTAATTGTTTTCCTTCACGTTATACATGTCATGAAGATAACTAGGCCCAATCTTGTTGATACTCTTGTAAACTTCTAATGATATGCAGCGCAATCGTTCAACATATAGCAATGGTCTACCCGCTCTCTTCCTCAACTCTGCGTATTCTGATCTAAAGTCATTAAACACATACCTCAATGCCCGCTCCTGTATCTTTTCAATCTTACGCATATTTTTCATATCACAAAAATGCCATACAACGGGACAATAATTAAAATGTGAAAGAATAAAAGCATGAAATAACGTAAGTTTGCTATCAACATCCATTAATTTAGAAACTCTAGCTAAGACATTGAGACTTTTTCCAGCCTTCTTGCATAAACTTGATATATGGTTGCCGAAAGTTAACCTAGCGTCCAGTTGAATACCTAGTAATGTTACTTCCTGTTGTGCTGCCAGTTCTGTTCCAGAAATCGAAAACGATCTGTGCTGACTTAATTCGTTTCTCTTTTCAAACACGATTGCCTGGTACTTACTTGGGTTCGCTTTCATGTAATTGTCGACGAACCACGTTGTTATCTCCGATAACGCCTTCTCTAGAGTTACTTTAACCTTGTTAAACTCCTTACCTTGAGCCGCCACAGTATTATCATCAGCATAATTATACTTATCGGTTCCCCGTGCGGTGGATACAAGCAGGTCATTCGTAAATACATTATACAGATGTGGACCAAAAACAGATCCCTGTGGTGCTCCTTTCTTGAGGGTAAGCCACTCGCTCCGATTATGTCCTAGTTTTACCCTCTGTTCGCGGTTCGTAAGATAGCTTGCAACTAGCCTACATGATTGTTTACTTATGCCATAAGCGTTCATCTTGGTAATCAATAATCTATGTGGAAGACAATCGAATGCTTTTGAGAGATCCATTAGTATAGCTCCCATAACTTGATTATTATCTAATGCATTTTTGGAGTCTTCAACTAAGCGCATCAGTAGACTTTGACAACTGTGTCCCTTTCTAAACCCAGATAGTCTGGGTGATAACCTGGGTTCCATAAAGGACATAAGCTGGTCACACAATATTTTTTCATATATCTTGGAGATACAGGGGAGAACACTTACTGGCCTGTAGTTTTCCTTATTTAAGTTGTCCTTCTTCTTGAAAATTGGTGTGACTTCAGCGTATTTTAGTTCTTTTGGAAACGTATTACAATTAATCGTCATATTTAACACATACCTTAATGGCTCACACAGGATGGCAGCTCCCAGCTTGATAAGCTTCGGAGGTATCTTGTCGTAGCCACTAGCCTTCGACACGTCAATGCCTTTAAGTGCATTGTATATTTCGTGGCTACTTACTGCCCGAAAGTTAAAAGTTTCCGTTATACCTTGGTTACCTTCCTTTATAGCCATAACGGATTTATGGTCTTTGTGATAAAGAAGGGTTTCGTCTATTGGTTGATCATCTGGTATGTCATCTTGTTGGCCTATGTCTTTGGCAACGTCTATGAAATATTGATTAAATATGTCACTTACCTTTGATGGATCTGATATTATTTCGTCTCGCTCTTTCAGTAACACGTTTCCGCTGCTTGCGTTTTTTCTTGATATCAGTGGTTTTACAACTTTCCAGAATTCCTTCCCGTTAGTCGTAGCTTCGCTACATTTCCCCTTTATGTACTTTTGCATGCTTACTTTCCGAAGACGTCCTATGAGATTCCTTTGCTTTCTGTATTTTTCCCAATTCTCTTGGCTACTCAATTGCTCGTACTTCCGTCTCAGCATATTTTTTACATTTATGGCTTTGCGAAGATGGCTATTCATATAGGGCACACAGTTATTCTTAACTACCCGTTGCTTGGTTGGTGCATGTCTATCAACGACCTCTTTGATCAATGTGCTACAAAACCAATATGAATCATCAACATCTTCAAAGACTTCACCTACATGAAAAGGTACCGATGCTAGATCGTCTTTGTATTTAATCTCATCAAAATGTTTAAAGCTTCGATAATAGACACGTTTCTGCTGCCTAATGGGAACTTCTATTTTCGTTGCTACGCAAACCATATGGTGAAAATCGCTGAGGCCCGTATCTATACATGATACATCTCGTAAGCGCTTCGACACATTTGTAATCACAACATCAATTAAGGTCGGTATTTTACCTTTGAAACAAGTTGGTGACTTAACGATATTTTTAGTACCATAGACCTCTAATACGTCATTCAGACAATTTTTATGGTTTAACATGTTTACATTTAAATCTCCCAACAGTACAAGGTTAACCTGTTCAGCAGCGATTGCATTCAGAAGGCTATCGATCTTTGTCACAAGTAATGCGTTTTTTACCTTCGGCTGCTTGTATACACTGAGAAAGAGCCACTTTTCAGCATTCAGCGTCACTTCTATTGCCAGGGATTCGATACGCCCCTTCTCGTCTTCATTAATTTCTATATCCTTGCGCCGCCGGTGTGGTATATCGTCTCTTACCTGCACCATTATGCCTCCAGAGCTGTCTGTATTATCATTTCGGTGGACCTTGTACCCATTTAAAGTAAATTGGCCTGCCGGAAAGCTATCGTCCAACTTAGTCTCTTGAATGAACAAGACATCTAATACGCCTTTTCCCAGTGCTTGGCTAAGCGGTCCAAACTTATGTCGTACGCTGTTTATGTTAATGTGGGCTATCTTGAGATTTTTTACATTTCTCTGATGAAATGGCGCGAGCCCAAATAACTCTTCATCTTCGTTGGTTTCGATCGCTGCCACTAAATTCTCCTGTCGTTCACTTACCTTTTCATGATTGCGGCAGTCCTGGACAGATGTGGGGTCGTACCTTACCTCATTATTCTTGGGTGTAGCTATTATGTCGCTAGGGGCACATGTATGATCCTCATTCATCATAAAAGGCTGATCAGGCCGGTATCTTACACTATCTGCAGCACGGCTTAAAATATCTTTTGACTCTTTTACCTTGCATGGTATCGTTAAAACATCACGTGACATGTCATCTTCCATAAAACAAAGCTCATCATTACAATGTACAACATCTGTGTCGGTTAGATCGCTTAAAATATGGGCTTTACTGTCTAGTTGCCCAGTAAAATCACATTGACAGCTCCCCTCATTCATAAAATGTAAATCAGACTTGCTACATAATATTAAATCGTCAGTGGAGCCATCACTTAACATATCGGCCCTTCCTCCGTTGCCGAATACCTATTTACAAAACTTGGCCTTGTGGCCCGAGCGACCACAAGTGTAACAAGTGACGTAGTGTCCATGTCGGCAGTTGTCAGTAACATGTCCTTCCTCCGCGCAGTAGTAACACCTAGGCTGGTCGTTCGTCTTCTCTGTCGCGCGGGATCTGTCTGTCACCTCTCGTCGGGCTCGGTGCCGTCGCTCTACATGTGTCCACTCGCCTCCGTCACGGTGCCGTCCCTCTACCTGCGTCCTCTCGCCTCCGTCACAGTGCCGTCGCTGTCTCCGCGTCCACTCGCCTCCGTCACGGTGCCGTCGCTGAACCTGGGTCCAGTCGTCTCCGTCACGGTCCCGTTCTCCGCGGTCGGCGATGCGATACGCAGGTCTCCTGTCTACTGTCGCGTTATGTCGTCGTCCTGGTCCCGTCGCCGGTCCGTCCTGATCCGTCCGGCTGCGTCCACGTCCGTCGTGATCCTTGGGGGTCTTACGGGGTCGGGTACAGACGTCTTTGTCCTTGTCCGCATCGTCTGTTGGTGTCAACTTGAGCAGTTGGCAGAGTCTGTTCTGGCCCTTGCACGTCAGATGTGTCGCGTCATTCGTCATGTATCCGTCGTTGAAGGATCCGTCATTAAGCCTAAACAGGGGGGAGTTGTCGGTAAAGTCGCATTCCATGTCGTCGCATAGTCCTTGCAGGCCGGAGTTAACCATGTCGATGCGTTCCCTCGAGAGGTCAAATACCTTCAAATGAGCCAAAAAACATCCGGAAAGGCATCAAATAGGTAAGAAGGCATTGTCTACTACAATAAGCGACGAAAACATTTGCAAAAATATCTTTAATGTGGCTATAAATAGCAAAGACGCTACTTTCCCGCCCAAAATCAAGGTTTGGGCGGGAAAATGAAAATTCTTGACTTTAAGTCTTTTCCTCACACTTTTGGGTTGTACCCTATAGGCAGTTACATATTACGCCTTCTGAGCGTTCTGTTTATGCATATATAATACGCAGACGAGCATTATTTCCTATCGAACGGATCGAAAACATGTTACTGATTTCTCAATTTTGGCCCATTTTTCACTCCTCAAGGTCAAATCGTGTCCGATTCCAATCGATATTGTTCTGATCGATATTGATTCTTACACGCAAGTCAATTGGGCGTAGTTCCCAATCAAACCCTGTCCAAAACGAGGCGTTTATAGTGGCGAACAGACACATTTCATTGGCTAGGGGGAGGTCAAAATTCTCGCAGGCGAATTCTCGCGATGTCAGCCATGCTTGCTCAATCTGTTCCGGAGTTGGTTATTGTGGTTGCATAATTCTTTATTTGTCGCGACTACAAGTCGGAAGTCGGAATTAGGCGTTTACGGGGCCCGTCAAGCGCGGTAAATGTGCGGGTGCCTGTCGCTCAATTCCAGCGGTAGTTAGACACCTTGTGTGTTTAGTATACGTTGTGGGACCCCCTACCCCCCCCCCCCTCGTCCTCCCCCTCCACTGATTTACTGTGCCTGTGGTCCAGACAGATATGTTGTGGAGGGAGGGGGGGGGCGGGAGTGTGGGAGGGGTATATAAGGAGGCGCAGCTGCCAGATGCCCTGACAGCGCTTTAACCTGGCCGCCGATTAAGTCGGCCGCGGAGGAGTGTGGCGGTGAAGGGAAGGGGAAGGGGGGGTGGGGGGTCTAGGTATTAGCAGCATTAGCAGGATGCAATTGAAAGGCAATGTGTTGTGTAATCGTGCATCCTGTTACCAATGTTAGTGTCAGCTTAATAAATAATTTTCACATCATCTCTTTTTTGTCTTGAAAGTTAAGCCGCTTAACACCATCTCTAGCGACGTCAAACGATTTCGCCGGCTGAAGTTTGCCTTCTGAGACAATGTACTACAAGCCACATGGAATTATTTTTCTGGCGTGAGTTAGCCAACCATACGATTATTGCACTCTCGCCTCAAGTACTTGTATTGGCCAACCTGTAGTAGATGTTTTTGCAGGGGGAGATATAGCATTAGAATAAGTAACACTGAACTAGCTGTGCCTTGCTTCTTCACCGATCTCTATGTGTATCGGGCGTTGAGAGAGCTTGTTAAAGAAAACAGTTCGTTCCTAAAAATGTCACAAAACCGGCAGAAAAGTTAGATGGTCTAAATCGTTACAACTTCGTTAATATTCATCGTAGATCACTCAAACTAAGCTTAGCACCAATATTTTTCTCTTGACCAGATCTTTAGCGTGGTATATAGTTTGCGTGGTATTTCAAAGAAATAAAAAATGGCCTCCCTGCCATGTCGACCGGCGACCACCCCGATCGAATGTTAAACCGCTTAACTGGAACCACTCAATTAACACCCTGTATCGACTTAATCGCCCGACCAACCAACTGACCAAGCCCCTGCACAAACACCCCTACCCGCCGCCCCCGCCATCCACCCCCCTCCTCCACCGCTCTCCCCCAGCCGTCAACTTAATCGGCGGCCAGGTCGCACGTACACCGACGGAGGGCGGGGCGGAAGGGGTGGTGCTACTTAACTTAATAGGCTGATAACGACAGGCCACGACTTGATGTCAAGACCCTGGTCTCAAAGAATATGGGAAACCCAATGGAAATGTAACAGGGTTTGTGGTGGGCCAAGTGATGACAACGACGTTTCAATACATCCGATTTATTACCACAGCCGCTAGGCTGGGGTTTAAAATCACAAATACACCTGTGGTAAAATAATAATATAATACAGTAATCGAATTCATACATTCAGTGTGAGACTATTGCAGTAATGACATCCAACAGAACAAAGACCCACCAAACCAAGATGGCGGTACTTTCACAACTGAGTAAATACTTTGACTCTTTCATAACAAATAAAATTACACGCATACTAATACAGTTAATCCACTACTTTCTTACCTGTGGGGACACACAACCAAACCAAAGCACAATGTCTGTGAATTGGAAGTAATCAGAGATCAATCTTCTGACAGGCTCTGTTGAGGCTGTCTGTCTGACTACCTTTCTCTTTGACAACCTTTGTCTCACTACAGATATTCCCGCGAAAACGCAGGTTGCGCTTGCGCATTACGTCAATGCACGAAGAAAATATTTAGATCGCCGCCGTTTTCCAACGACTATATTAAGCGTTGACCTGATCGGTCACACACTCCCCCTCTACGAGGAATGGCGTCTCGACATTCGAACAGTTATACCAACAAATAACTAAAATAAGGAACGCTCAATCAGTTCACACAGAACCATTTATCAAACGTCCTGTAGACATATCAACCATTCAAATTGCAGTAAACAAAAAAACAATTAAATCATATCATCACTTTGCAAGATGGCTTGCAAACACTGACGCAAATACAGGTTTTGTTTTGATACTCTACGGTGATGCGCTTGCTGCATCATGATATATGTTTCTTGGTTATAACGTGACGGGGGTTGACGCTGACGTTGTGACCTGCGAGGTGGAGGTACAGGTACAGGCACAGGTTCGTCCTCAACCAATTCAGATTCACTGCCAGATGAGTTACTCCAGTTAGGAGCCACACCAGCGTCATCACGATTGATGTCTGGTCTCTGAGCTACGTCATTGACTGGCGCATCAGATTGGATGGGAGGGGTCTCAACTGGAGGCGTCGGTGCAAGCGTTGCATCCACTGCGGGGACTACGGGTATCACTTCTACAGTGAGACTTTCCCTACGTGCAGCGATAGGCCTTTGCCGTGGTACAGGTACAGGTCTAGAAATCGGGACGATTTCTTCCTCCTCACTCTCGGATGTCGTCAGACGCTCGAAGGCTGTATCAGACTTCCGTCTCGACAGACCAGTTTCTAGTTTCCTCTTTTCCCTTTCCTCATTAACACCCTCATCATTACAGCTGATGGGCAGTAACATGTTTCGATGTAAAACTCGCTTTGGCCCTTGACCATCTTCCCGTCTGACCTCAAACACGGGTATGTCAGGATCTGGCTGCGCCAGGACCACAAACACGTGCTCTAACCAGCGATCAGCCAGTTTATGCGTACCTTTGAAGGCCACATTTCGCACTAACACCCGGTCATCTTGGTGAACGGTCGCGCCTCGAGTCTTTAAGTCATAGTTTGCCTTTTGATGTTGTTTTTTCACTTTCGACTTTTCGAAAGCGAGTTTGTATGCCGTCTCAAGGTTTTGGCGAATCTTTTCAACGTATGTTTTGTGGTCTTCTTTATCGTCGATTTGCAAATCATCGGTCCCAAGGAGAATATCCACTGGTAACCGAGGATGTCGTCCGAACATCAAATAAAACGGCGTGAAGCCTGTTGTTTCGTGTTTTGTTGCGTTGTAGGCGTGTACTAGGGATGCTATGTGACTTTTCCAGTCAGATTTCTGATCTGGATTCAGTGTTCCCATCATGTCTAGCAAGGTCCGATTAAAACGTTCACACTGACCATTCCCACTTGGGTGGTAAGGTGTGGTGCGTGACTTTCTCATGCCCGCGAGTTTGCATAGAGCGGCTATTGTTTGAGATTCAAAATTGCGACCTTGATCAGAATGTAAGCGACTAGGAAATCCGTAATGTACAATGAAGTTCTCATATAACACTTTCGCGGTTGTGTGCGCTGTTTGGTTCTTACATGGATAGGCTTGAGCATACTTTGTGAAGTTGTCTGTGATTATCAATACATTCTCAATTCCGCCTTTGGATGGTTCCAGTTTAAGAAAATCCATACATAGCAGATCTAATGGACCATTTGACTGTATGCTTACCAGCAGCGACCTCTGGTTTGGCAGGCTCTTACGTCGAATGCATCGACCGCACTTGGCAACATGATTTGTAGCCTCTCCAGCCATACCAGGCCAATAAAATCGCTCTTGGAGTAGCGCAATAGTCCTGTCTCGACCAAGGTGTCCGATTTCATCGTGACAACCTTTCAGGGCCGTCTGTCGCAGTGCCTTTGGCAGAATCAACTGCAACAACGTCTCACCCGTAATCACACGTCGACGACACAGCAAGCCATTTACTATGTCTAAGCGACTTCGATCACGTAACAATATCTGTCCGACATCAGTGACTTCAGTCGTGGCGTCTGTTGCTCTCTGCAACACATCCATGACGCCCGTGAGATCCGGATCGTTCAGTTGTGCCTCAATGATTTCTTCTCTGGTCACCCGCGATAAACCAGGGAATTCCTCACTGGAAGAAACTACTTGCTGAGGACAACAGAAGGTCTCTATCAGTGGTAAGTCATCATCCACGGTCCGAAGAACTTCGTTCACTATCTGTGACGAGACTGATTTAGAGGACAGCTCTTCTGGAACCTTTAACCGCGAGAGAGCGTCAGCGTCTCGATTTGATTTGCCTGATCTGTAAACAATATTGAATTTGAAATTGGCCAATTCTGCGACCCAGCGGTGTCCCACTGCGTCCAATTTCGCAGACGTCAAAACATACGTCAGAGGATTATTATCTGTATACGCCGTAAACTGCGCACCGTACAGATAATCGCGAAATTTCTCACTTACAGCCCATTTCAAAGCGAGGAACTCTAGTTTATGGGCAGGATAGTTTTTCTCAGCCTTATTTAAGCTTCTGCTCGCATAGGCGATTACTCTTTGCGTCCCTTCAACTTCTTGATAGAGGATCGCTCCTAGCCCGTCCAAACTAGCATCAGTGTGCAACACAAAGGGCTTTTTATAATCAGCGAACGCAAGTGTTGGTGCTTCAGTCAAACATTTGATCAGTTTCTCAAAAGCTAACTGGTGTTCTTCACCCCAGTGAAACGATGTGCTAGTCGTTTTCTTTCTAGTCTTTTTAGTATGAGCACCTGCAGTGAGCTGATGAAGAGGTCTGGCGATTTTCGAAAAATCCCGAACGAAACGTCGATAATAGCCAACAAAACCCAAGAAACTTTGCACTTCATGTACCGAACTTGGTACAGGCCACTGTCGAACGGCTGATAACTTTTCAGGATCTGTCTGGACACCGTCTTGTGAAACGATATGACCAAGACACTTTATCGACTTCTGAAAGAATTTGCACTTTGATGGTTTCAACTTCAGACCAGCTTCTTGCACCTTACCAAAGACTGACTTGAGACGATGAAGATGTTCTTCAAACGTATCAGAAAACACAATGATATCGTCTAAGTACAGAAGACAATATGTGAGGTGCAAATCTCCCATGCACGACTCCATTAAGCGCTGAAAAGTAGCTGGAGCGTTGGTGAGACCAAAGGGCATGCGGCAGCATTCCCAGAATCCTAGACCAGCCACTGTAAATGCTGTTTTGGACTTGTCTTTCTCCTCTACCTCAACCTGCCAATACCCCGACTTCAAGTCCAGTGCAGAAAACCACTTACTGCCTTGCAGTGCATCAAGGGTCTCTTCTATCCTGGGCAGAGGGTATGCATCTTTAATGGTAAGGGAATTTAAACGTCTCAGGTCTATACAAAACCTAAGGGTTCCATCCCTCTTCCTGACCAGAACAACATTTGAGGCATAGGGACTACTGGATTTTCTAATCACGCCTAACTCTTGCATTTCGCGTAAGTGTGTCTTCACTTCGTCTATCATGGCAGGGGGTATCCTGCGCGAACGCTCTTTGAACGGTACGTCATTCACCAACTTAATCGGATGTTTCACCCTGTCAGTGCATCCTAAGTCCAAGTCGTGAAGTGAAAAAATGTCTTTCCACTTGGTAAAAAAGGTATCCACCCTTTTGACTTCCGTTTCATCCAAGTTGTCAACGTAGCTTCGATCAAGCTTCGCTAAAAAGTCATTGTCTGGGATTATGTCACTATGTCCGTCATGTCCCATAGCAGCAGTACATGCTTCGCCTGGGTTCACAGACGAATTCACGTCTCTTGGCAGAGTTACATCAACTCTCTGTAAGTCACATAGTATAGTACGAGGTGGTATTGTCACTGCTTTTGTCGAAAAGTTAATCAACTCGACCGACACTCGATGGGCAGACTTGGAGGGTTCGACTCTTAGTACCGAAGGAGTCAGTCTGATTCCACCAGGAAGCATATTGTGACGGGATTCCTCTGTCATGACTGTCAACCTCATGCACGTATTCAGTCTTGTATGTCCATGTATCACAAGTTTCTTTTGAGGCTGAATAGTAATTGCTTTCGTCGTTTTCACATCTGCCAGACTAGACCTCTGAGACAGTTGATCAAAGGCTATCAATGCCTTGAATGTCAGTTGCCAATTCGTTGCTACTGAACTCGGCGATTCACACTGTCCTTGCAAGATGTGAAGTATGTTGGTACCAATTAGAACAGGCACCCTGTCGTGGTAGCTTGTATCAGGTACTACCAGCAAAAGGCCGTCAGTATTTGTCTTCAAGTCTGGAAAAGTCAATTGCGTTTCAACATAGCCAAGATATTCAAGTTTGTGGCCTCCGACACCTTCCACTGAAATAAATTCATGTAAGGAACGGATATCTAACCCCAGATCCTTTGTAAGCGAAGAGGAAATGGTGCTAACCATGGAACCTGTGTCTAGTAACGCCATTATAGCTTTGTCCTTAACCACAACGGGTATCTCATTCGCTTTCCCAATCAATTGGTTAGTGGCCAAAGGGCTTTGCTTATTCCCACTGGACAGCCCACATCCAATGGTACTTAGTAGTTTAAATGACACTCAGATTTCCTGTGGCCTTTCTGGTGACATTGATAACATTCACCTTGGAACTCTGTTCTATTGAAGTTCCTTTGTTGATTAGATGGGTTGTTTTTCTTATGGAAAGGTTTCTTATTTGCAACTCTTTCGACAGCAGAGAGTCGTGCATCCATCTTGGACAGAAGCGAAAGCACTTCATCCAGTTTCTTTGATTGTTGAGTAGAAACCTCAGTCACTTGATGTGAAATTGCCTTTGTTACTTCCATCTCAGCCACCCTTGCTGATATTATGATTCGATCATAGGGGGCGTTCCCATCCATCAGGTGGCGCAGGGCCGATTTCATCCTATCCTCACGCAGTCCCGACCAAAACTTTGACTTAATCATTGAATCATTGGTCTCGGAAAAGACAGACGCTTCTCTAGAACGAACCTGGGAAACAAGGTGTTCAAGACGACAAGCCCAAGTGGTGACAGATTCACCGGGTTTCTGGCGAGCACTCCAGAATTGTTCAAGCAAATTCTCCAATGGCAACACATTCCCAAAGCCATTGTCCATTTTTTGGATGAGATTGGTGACAGTGATATTTGAACCCATATGGAGCATCACCTCAGCTGCCATTCCTTTCAATGACTTCCTTATGGCCAACAAAACCTCAACATCTCTAAATCCACTAGATTGCAAAGACATCACTTCTTGTCGCCAAATTTCATACAATGTTTCTCCTTTATTCCCATCACCAGAGAAGTTTGATGACAAGCGCAGAGTAGAGTGAGGGTGTGCCCAGTCTCCAACTGAAGGATTATCCCTAGACTGCTGTGCCGCAGCTTGTGAATATGGAGGGGATGGTGAACTCTCAACCTTCCTAACATCACTGACCGGTGATTTCATTACTGAAGCCATATACTCCTTATCCTGCACAGACAAATTCTGCCACAGATTCGCTATCTGCTATAGAGGCTGACCCTGAACAGTCTCCTCAGTTGTCTGATCTTGTTTCCACAGACCACAAATTTTCATCTCTGCATCGACATCTAACTTGCTGATATCAAGCTTAACATTGCCGAGAGAAGAACCGTGTAGAGCAGTCATGGCATTATCAGCTTGTTTGGCGGAAATGAATAACAAATAAGCAGAATGACTGTGAAACCGCAGCCACTCTATAGTCACATTACAATCAGTTAATAGCTGACGAAGTTCAGCTTCATGTGAATGGTCAACATTTTTCAGCGTAAGACACCGCTGAGCAAATTCCATTTCTAAGAACGATTGAGTCAGAAGTAATTAAAATATCCAGACTAAAGCACATCCGGATTAGCACACACAAAATCAATCAATCCGACACAATCTAAATCAACAAATTCAAGCACACAATTTCTAAGTATCCAGTCTGTAGTACTGGTCAAAGTACTATAAATAGATTCACTTGACAAAGTCAATCCTAAGTGGCACAAGGACAAATATCAATGACAACAACAGAATATAAGGAAGAAGAAAAGCCAATCGCCCAATAATCAAATAGGATATATGTAGCACTCCGTAGCCCCTTGGCCCCCCGTAAGCAACACACTTACCATAAGGCCCAATGCAATGAGCTGAAATTGACATCGCGTACATTTCGGGGCCAAAAAGCAGTGAAGCTTGAAGAGAAGCGGAGCGCTTGAAATATGGAAAGCCGTTAAAGCATAAAATACAAAAATAATAAATACCAAAAAACGATCGTATAAACACCTTTTCATATTATTAAAGGTTTCGCATATCGCGTTTTTTTATTATAAAATGAGGAAAAAAACATTTATCCTCCCGTAAGCAACACATTTCCCGTAAGCAACACATTCATTTTCTATTAAATAATGAAGCTTTTTTTAATTTTTCCACTGTCTATAAAGGAGTCAAATAAAAGTTTGTTATATCTGGGCTATTCCTTATACACAGTTAAAACATTTAGCTTCCCATAAGCAACACATTCCTTTTTCTATTAAATAATGAATAATTTTTTTTCCACTGTCTATAAGGGGTTCAAATAAACGTTTATTGTATCTGGGCTAGTCCTTATGTAGAGAGTTAATAAATTCCTGTAAGCAACACATTTCCCGTAAGCAACACATTCTATTTTCTATTAAATAGTGGAGCTTTTTTTTTACCCACTCTCTATAAGGGGGTGAAATAATCGTTTATTATATATAGGCTAGTCCTTATATAGAGAGTTTCCCGTAAGCAACACTCTATTTTATTTTTATAAAGATTTTTCACTTCCTTGGCACTGTCTTAAAACGGATCTCTTTTGGGGTAATATCAGAAGAAAGGGGCTTGGTATTCTACAGGGGTTAAAAGAAAGAGACGCCGTACTGTAAGCAACACACTTCCTATATACAACACACTCCTTTTAATTGTATATAATAAAGCATACATTGTTATATTTCTACTGTCACTAATGGAGCGAAATATCTTTACATATTTTCAGTATAAGTATAGTCTTTTACTTCCTTCGCACTGTCTTAAAAGGGATCTCTTTTGGGGTAATATCAGAAGAAAGGGGCTTGGTATTCTACAGGGGTTAAAAGAAAGAGACGCCGTACTGTAAGCAACACACTTCCTATATACAACACACTCCTTTTAATTGTATATAATAAAGCATTTTTTTTATATTTCTACTGTCACTAATGGAGCGAAATATCTTTATATATTTTCATTATAAGAATAGTCTTTTTACTTCCTTCGCACTGTCTTAAAAGGGATCTCTTTTGGGGTAATATCAGAAGAAAGGGGCTTGGTATTCTACAGGGGTAAAGAAAAGGACGCCGTACTGTAAGCAGCACATCTCCCGTATAGAACACACTCCATAATGAACCATACTTCGTTATATTTCTACTGTCACTAATGGAGCGAAATATCTTAACATGTTTTCAATATAAATATAGTCTTTTTACTCCCTTCACACTGTCTTAAAAGGGATCTCTTTTGGGGTAATATCAGAAGAGAGGGGCTTGGTATTCTACAGGGGTTAAAAGAAAGAGACGCCGTACTGTAAGCAACACACTTCCTATATACAACACACTCCTTTTAATTGTATATAATAATGCATACATTGTTTTATTTTTTACTGTCACTAATGGAGCGAAATATCTTAACATGTTTTCAATATAAATATATTCTTTTTACTCCCTTCACACTGTCTTAAAAGGGATCTCTTTTGGGGTATTATCAGAAGAAAGGGGCTTGGTATTCTACAGGGGTTAAAAGAAAGAGACGCCGTACTGTAAGCAACACACTTCCTATATACAACACACTGCTTTTAATTGTATATAATAAAGCATATTTTATTATATTTCTACTGTCACTAATGGAGCGACATATCTTTACATATTTTCATTATAAGAATAGTCTTTTTACTTCCTTCACACTTCGAGAAAGAAAGAGACGCCGTACTGTAAGCAACACACTTTCTATATACAACACACTCATTTTAATTGTATATAATAAAGCTTTTTTTTTTTATTTCTACTGTCACTAATGGAGCGAAATATCTTTATATATTTTCATTCTAAGAATAGTCTGTTTACTTCCTTCGCACTGTCCTAAAAGGGATCTATTTTGGGGTAATATCAGAAGAAAGGGGCTTGGTATTCTACAGGGGTAAAGAAAAGGACGCCGTACTGTAAGCAGCACATCTCCCGTATAGAACACACTCCATAATGAACCATACTTCGTTATATTTCTACTGTCACTAATGGAGCGAAATATCTTAACATGTTTTCAATATAAATATAGTCTTTTTACTCCCTTCACACTGTCTTAAAAGGGATCTCTTTTGGGGTAATATCAGAAGAAAGGGGCTTGGTATTCTATAGGGGTTAATAGAAAAGGACGCTGTACTGGAAGCAACACACTTCCTATATACAAAACACTCCGTTTAATTGTATATAATAAAGCATACTTTGTTATATTTCTACTGTCTCTAATGGAGCGAAATATCTTTACATATTTTCAATATAAAAAAGATCTCCTTTGGGGTAATATCAGAAGAAAGGGGCTTGGTATTCTATAGGGGTAAAGGAAAAAGACTACGTACTGTAAGCAACACATTTCTCGCATACAACACAATCCTTTTTTTAAATAATAATGATTTTTTTTTTCCACTGTCTTTAAGGTAGAGAAATAACCGTTTATTATATCTGGGCTGGATCTTATATAAGAGAGTGAAAACCTTTAGCTTCCTGTAAGCCACACATTTCCCGTAAACATTTTTTTTTCTTTTTAATAAAGCTTTTCCACATCCTTTGCGCTGTCTGAAAAGGGATCTATTTTTGTGTTATATCAGAACAAAGGGTTACAATAATAGGACGCCGTACAGTAAGCAACATATGCCTTTTTCTGTCATATAACAAATCATTGTTTTTTTCTTTTCCACTATCTAAAATGTAGCGAAATAACCGTTTAGTATATGAGGGCTAGTTACAGAGAGGAAAAACATTTTGCTTGTCGCAAGCAACGCATTTGCTGTTGTAGCTAATTTTGGACAGGGGAACCAGCGCTTCGGTAAGGAGAAGTAGAACGATCGGACGATTACTCGGCAGGGGGCGTATGGGAGAGATTGGGTTGTAAACAGCCGCCAGGACCGGAAGGAAGGCCCAGGAAAGAAGAAGGAGCAAGTTCGGGATTTAAAAGATTTAGAGGATTCAAGTATTTATCGCCAGTATATTCATGAATAGTTTATTTATCTTTTTATGCAAGTTGTTTAGCAAGATTCTCCAGTAGATTGAAGGAGAACGATGAGCATTTTGGCCCTATTTTTAAGTGTATAAATACAGTTGCTTTCATTATCGCTCATTGTTTAATTGGTGTTTGCCCACTTTGACCGCTTAGGGGATAGTGTCACTGGAGTTAGCGTCCCTGGAATGGGTGTATACAAGGTAAAGTGGTGCGCGTGTGCTGTGCTAAGGGGAGAAGGTAAAGAGGTGCGCCAGTGCTGCGTTAAAAGGACAGGGTAAAAACATGGATGCTGCGCTAAGAGGACAAGGTAAAGAGGTGAGCGGGTGCTGCGCTAAAAGGAGACGGTAAAGAGGAACACGGATGCTGCGCTAAGAGGAGAACGTAAAGAGGTGCGCGAGTGTTGCGCTAAAAGGAGAGGATAAAGAGCGCAAGTGCCCCCAGGTAAGCCAGCTTACTAGGAGCACAACGGTGTCCATGCAAATTTCTTTAGACGCCAGTCAGGAATCGACTGTAGCCTTTATCATAATGTGTGCGCGTACAATCATAGTGTTTACATATTCTATATACCTTGTTCTATCTTCTGACATCAAGAAAGTGTGTCAACACGATGTTGTTTCAGTTGTATTTTCGCGAAGAAATGTTGGAGCATAATCTTTTCCCGACTAACTGCCATATGTATGCAGCGCCACCTGGCGAGTCCCGCCATCATTTGAATCATTTCCAGCCTGGGTCCCAAACTTTGTAACCGTGAATTACCCGTGACAGAGGGCGCTGCTGTTTTCTTTAAGTTCAAAGTGAGCAACTGACAACGCCCTCTAGTGGAGAATGATATCCTAACGGAGCGCGGAACCAAGCTGCATTCACAGGTACCGGCATCCGCCAAAAATAAAAATGGCAGACGATTTCTCGGGAAAAGTTGTGTGCTCCAACATTCCTTCGCGTAAATATAACCAAAACAACCTGGTGTTGACTCACTTTCTTGATGTCAGAATATAAAACAAGGTATATAGAATACGTAAGCACTATGATTGTACGTGAACACACTATGGTAAAGGCTACAGTTGATTCCCGACTGGCGTCTAATGAACTTTGCATGGACACCTTTGTGCTCATAGTAAGCGGGCTTGCCTGGGGGCACTTGCGCTCTTTACCCTCTCCTTTTAGCGCAACACCCGCGCACCTCTTTACGTTTTCCTCTTAGCGCAGCATCCATGTTCCTCCTTACCATCCCCTTTTAGCGCCGCACTCGCTCACCTCTTTACCTTCTCCTCTTAGCGCAGCATCCATGTTTTTACCCTGTCCTTTTAACGCCACACCTCTTTACCCTCTCCCTTTAGGACATCACCTGTGCACCACTTTACCTTCTCCTCTTAGCGCAGCATAAGCAACACCTCTTTACTGTTTTCTTCGAGTCTTTGCTATTTTAATTCATAAGTATCTATGTAGTACCAGGAAAGTAAAATGAGGGCATAAGGTTGTCTTAGAGGTCTAGGACAGAGAGCTGTATATTGAAGGTATATTGAGAGGAATCAGCAGTGGAATATCAAGAATTTGCTTGGGGATAAGAGAAATACTGTGAGAGATTGATGTGACCAGCAATTAGGCAACTAGAGGATATATTGAATGTGACGAGAGAGTGTATCCAGTATATACAGTAATAATTTTAGTTTGTGACCATGGTGGTTTAGATATAATTATCAGTTTATTTACCGAGAGACTTACGCCATGTATATATTTTAGTTATATTGATAGATTGATCATACATTTGTATGTGGTGGCAGCGATTGTTTGAGCTAACCCGTAATAAATCACCTCAATTGTAACTACTTTCTTGTTACCTTATTTTTTTTACGGGTTATTAAAGCTAGGGTACACTGAGACAACCGAGAATGCTTTGTTATATCGCGGCTTAAGATGCCCCCTTCTTGACATAACATCAAAGATATACACTTTCTGCACGCTACAATTTTTTGTGGCAGAGGTGGGATTCTGCCACATATACCCTTGGCACGCTACAGGTTTGGTGGGATTTTTCCCACATACACCCTTGGCACGCTACACTGTGAACAACACTCGCTTTCATTTGTATAGAGCTTTTTCATATCTTGCCCATTGTCTTCAAATTGATCTCTGTGTCAGCGCATTACTCACGGACCACACTTTTATTGTCTTAATAATATAGTCTTTCCTCTTCCTACGCACCGACTTAGGTTGGGCGGTCAACAGCACTAATATTACAAAATAAAAAAAGTGGTCAATGCTTACTGTATGTTATCTGGAGCGAAGCATGTGATGACTATGCTGTTCAAACAGTTGAAATACGGCTCAGGTCAAAATATATTGCTGATTAAAATCCTGGCATGTTATTGGTCACACATCCTTATAATATTATATTATAATATCCAAACGCCTGGTGCTCCGCTTTTGATTGTATGTGGCCTAAAACTTGATTGCAACATGATTGCAACCACCATAATTGTTGAATTGCCTGTGCGTCCTTGATCCTTTTGGTATCTCTGTGTGACCAGATATGCAGATATGCACTCATATGCATATACACTGTATCCGTCAGGGCACCACACATGTATCCTATTTCTTTAAGAACATAGAAGATGGTTGTTGGTTGTATATTCAGGACGCTTTAACCACTTGTGGTCATATCGGGTCAATGGGAGGAGATAGGGAAGAGCAGAGCCATGTCCCAGGGGTATCCCCCTACTCTTTGCAAACTAAGATACGGTATCTGTATCCTGCAACCACACAGACATAACAGCGGAGCTTGAACTACCAATCCACTGTGATTAGGCTTCCAGGTGGTCAGAGCGACCGCTCGAACCCACTGAGCTATCGGGCGGCCCCAATAACTTAACAGTCTAGATCCAAGAAATTATACTCGAAAGTATCCAGTAAAATTGACAGGTATCCTGTGTGTTTCAGTGTGCCAACAGCATCTTGGCAAGGTATTTTCTCTCCTGTTAGATGTATGGGTCAACAGAAATACATCTTGAAGCAGGTGTACGCCTGTCCAAATGTTGCTGCTCTAGTGACCTAAAATAATATTTTTTCAAATTATATTATATTAATTATTAACAAGATAATTATAATGAAAAATATTAGTAAGTAAGTAAGATTATATCATGAACTACTACTTACATCTATTTCTTTAAACTATTTTTCCTGATGGTTTTACCTGATCCTAACATTAGGCTTCAATGGACATGCTAAACATAATTGAAACACAATTGAATTGGCCATAGGCCCTGCCTAATTTACAACGCCATAACAGGAATTTGCAAGGTATGTGCACAACGTAAAGACCCCTGCATGCATACGTACGGCATTCAAAGCTGTCTTCTTGAAAATCATTGCATAGACATAGATAGTTACTGATTGATGATGTTTGAAAACAAAAACGTTTACCGTCATGAACACAACACAAAGAAAATTTGACGACGCATGCGTGCCCGGGCTATTGCAGGTGGCGCTTTTTTCCCACTCACCAGGTGGGGCACTTCATAAACGGCGGGAATATAGGCCCCGAAATCGTAACCAATATTTTCTCTAAGTTTTTATTGGAAAAGGAAAATTTGCTATACATTTATTGATATTTCATAAGAAAAACCAAGACAATTTTAGCCTGCAAGCGCAGAAGAGCGAAGGATCAATAACTACCCCCTCTCCCGTCTACAACCCACTCATACACACGTACATTGAGAGTTTAAATCATAAATAGCAAAGGCACAATGTTCTACTCACTCAAATGACTTGTTCAGCGTACAATGCTCTTTGGTCTCTACTTGGTTCGACAGAAAAAATCGAAACTGGCTTGTTCATAGAGCTCATTGTGAAACTCAAGCCACGATTTTCTGGAGCGGCGAGTTTAATGCAGACGAAATCGAGTAAAGGGGGTGGGGGGGGGGGGGGGCGGGGGGCAAAGGGTATTTGCGTTCCTCGTGATTGGGCTTTTCATTTCATCGTGAACATGGGATGAGGAAAATAATTCTTCGTGAACTGGGAATGATTTTCATTAATCGTGAACTGGGAATTGTAATATTAAATAACCGTTAATCGGGAAATCGTAAATTTAGTATCGTGTATCCGCCCTTCCATTACATGAGGAAAGTTATGTTTTTAATTCATCGTGACCTGGGAATAAAGAAATGAATTGCTCGTTAATATGAGAAAACGACCCTGTGGGCTGTCCGGAGAGAAGCAAATTTGTTCATTGGATCATAAGGAGCTGGCCGGCTTTTTATCCTTTCGCCCCTGTTCGCTGTTCGGTATTCTGTGTGATGTCGACTGCGACTCGCTAGGACGTCAGCGCGCGATAAACTAGTCCGCGCAGTTATATGTTGAAACTGTTGTTTTACAAACTCAACGAGATATCAAATATATATGCATCATAATTTTGAGATTCTTTTAGGCTTGATTCTAAAATGTAAAAAAATCTAAGATGGCCTATGTAAGTAGGCTGCTTTAAGTCTTCTTTTTATTATGACATGCACATTGTAGTCGATCTTTTGAGTACGTATTATTAAAATTACTCGCTGTTTGCATTATAATGTATGCTTTATCATATACAATTAAAATGAGTGTGTTGTATATAGGAAGCGTGTTGCTTACAGTACGGCGTCTCTTTCTTTTAACCCCTGTAGAATACCAAGCCCCTTTCTTCTGATATTACCCCAAATAAGATCCCTTTTAAGACAGTGCGAAGGAAGTAAAAAGACTATACTTATACTGAAAATATGTAAAGATATTTCGCTCCATTAGTGACAGTAGAAATATAACAATGTATGCTTTATTATATACAATTAAAAGGAGTGTGTTGTATATAGGAAGTGTGTTGCTTACAGTACGGCGTCTCTTTCTTTTAACCCCTGTAGAATACCAAGCCCCTTTCTTCTGATATTACCCCAAAAGAGATCCCTTTTAAGACAGTGCGAAGGAAGTAAAAAGACTATATTTATATTGAAAATATGTATAGATATTTCGCTCCATTAGTGACAGTAGAAATATAACAATGTATGCTTTATTATATACAATTAAAAGGAGTGTGTTGTATATAGGAAGTCTGTTGCTTACAGTACGGCGTCTCTTTCTTTTAACCCCTGTAGAATACCAAGCCCCTTTCTTCTGATATTACCCCAAAAGAGATCCCTTTTAAGACAGTGTGAAGGAAGTAAAAAGACTATATTTATATTCAACACACGTTAAGATATTTCGCTCCATTAGTGACAGTAGAAATATAACGAAGTATGCTTCATTATATACAATTAAATGGAGTGTGTTGTATATAGGAAGTGTATTGCTTACAGTACGGCGTCTCTTTATTTTAACCCCTGTAGAATACCAAGCCCCTTTCTTCTGATATTACCCCAAAAGAGATCCCTTTTAAGACAGTGCGAAGGAAGTAAAAAGACTATTCTTATAATGAAAATATATAAAGATATTTCGCTCCATTAGTGACAGTAGAAATATAAAAAAGTATGCTTTATTATATACAATTAAAATGAGTGTTGTATATAGGAAGTGTGTTGCTTACAGTACGGCGTCTCTTTCTTTTAACCCCTGTAGAATACCAAGCCCCTTTCTTCTGATATTACCCCAAAAGAGATCCCTTTTAAGACAGTGCGAAGGAAGTAAAAAGACTATACTTATACTGAAAATATGTAACACATACCCTGTGGGCTGTCCGGAGAGAAGCAAATTTGTTCACTGGATCATAAGGAGCTGGCCGGCTTTTTATCCTTTCGCCCCTGTTCGCTGTTCGGTATTCTGTGTGATGTCGACTGCGACTCGCTAGGACGTCAGCGCGCGATAAACTAGTCCGCGCAGTTATATGTTGAAATTGTTGTTTTACAAACTCAACGAGATATCAAATATCCATGCATCATAATTTTGAGATTCTTTTAGGCTTGATTCTAAAATGTGAAAAAATTTAAAATGGCCTATGTAAGTAGGCTGCTTTAAGTCTTCTTTTTATTATGACATGCAAATTGTAGTCGATCTTGTGAGTACCTATTATTAAAATTACTCGCTGTTTGCATTATAATGTATGCTTTATCATATACAATTAAAATGAGTGTGTTGTATATAGGAAGTGTGTTGCTTACAGTACGGCGTCTCTTTCTTTTAACCCCTGTAGAATACCAAGCCCCTTTCTTCTGATATTACCCCAAATAAGATCCCTTTTAAGACAGTGCGAAGGAAGTAAAAAGACTATACTTATACTGAAAATATGTAAAGATATTTCGCTCTATTAGTGACAGTAGAAATATAACAATGTATGCTTTATTATATACAATTAAAATGAGTGTTGTATATAGGAAGTGTGTTGCTTACAGTACGGCGTCTCTTTCTTTTAACCCCTGTAGAATACCAAGCCCCTTTCTTCTGATATTACCCCAAAAGAGATCCCTTTTAAGACAGTGCGAAGGAAGTAAAAATATAAAAAGGAATGTGTTGCTTACGAGAAATGTGTTGCTTACAGTACGGCGTCTCTTTCTTTTAACCCCTATAGAATACCAAGCCCCTTTCTTCTGATATTACCCCAAAAGAGATCCCTTTTAAGACCGTGCAAAGGAAGTAAAAAGACTATATTTATATTGAAAATATGTAAAGATATTTCGCTCCATTAGATATATTAGAAATGTAATGAAGTATGCTTTATTATATACAATGAAATGGTGTGTGTTGTATATAGGAAGTGTGTTGCTTACAGTACGGCGTCTCTTTCTTTCTTTTAACCCCTGTAGAATACCAAGCCCCTTTCTTCTGATATTACCCCAAAAGAGATCCCTTTTAAGACAGTGCGAAGGAAGTAAAAAGACTATTCTTATAATGAAAATATATAAAGATATTTCGCTCCATTAGTGACAGTAGAAATATAAAAAAGTATGCTTTATTATATACAATTAAAATGAGTGTTGTATATAGGAAGTGTGTTGCTTACAGTACGGCGTCTCTTTCTTTTAACCCCTGTAGAATACCAAGCCCCTTTCTTCTGATATTACCCCAAAAGAGATCCCTTTTAAGACAGTGCGAAGGAAGTAAAAAGACTATACTTATACTGAAAATATGTAACACATACCCTGTGGGCTGTCCGGAGAGAAGCAAATTTGTTCACTGGATCATAAGGAGCTGGCCGGCTTTTTATCCTTTCGCCCCTGTTCGCTGTTCGGTATTCTGTGTGATGTCGACTGCGACTCGCTAGGACGTCAGCGCGCGATAAACTAGTCCGCGCAGTTATATGTTGAAATTGTTGTTTTACAAACTCAACGAGATATCAAATATCCATGCATCATAATTTTGAGATTCTTTTAGGCTTGATTCTAAAATGTGAAAAAATTTAAAATGGCCTATGTAAGTAGGCTGCTTTAAGTCTTCTTTTTATTATGACATGCAAATTGTAGTCGATCTTGTGAGTACCTATTATTAAAATTACTCGCTGTTTGCATTATAATGTATGCTTTATCATATACAATTAAAATGAGTGTGTTGTATATAGGAAGTGTGTTGCTTACAGTACGGCGTCTCTTTCTTTTAACCCCTGTAGAATACCAAGCCCCTTTCTTCTGATATTACCCCAAATAAGATCCCTTTTAAGACAGTGCGAAGGAAGTAAAAAGACTATACTTATACTGAAAATATGTAAAGATATTTCGCTCCATTAGTGACAGTAGAAATATAACAATGTATGCTTTATTATATACAATTAAAATGAGTGTTGTATATAGGAAGTGTGTTGCTTACAGTACGGCGTCTCTTTCTTTTAACCCCTGTAGAATACCAAGCCCCTTTCTTCTGATATTACCCCAAAAGAGATCCCTTTTAAGACAGTGCGAAGGAAGTAAAAATATAAAAAGGAATGTGTTGCTTACGAGAAATGTGTTGCTTACAGTACGGCGTCTCTTTCTTTTAACCCCTATAGAATACCAAGCCCCTTTCTTCTGATATTACCCCAAAAGAGATCCCTTTTAAGACCGTGCAAAGGAAGTAAAAAGACTATATTTATATTGAAAATATGTAAAGATATTTCGCTCCATTAGATATATTAGAAATGTAATGAAGTATGCTTTATTATATACAATGAAATGGTGTGTGTTGTATATAGGAAGTGTGTTGCTTACAGTACGGCGTCTCTTTCTTTCTTTTAACCCCTGTAGAATACCAAGCCCCTTTCTTCTGATATTACCCCAAAAGAGATCCCTTTTAAGACAGTGCGAAGGAAGTAAAAAGACTATATTTATATTGAAAATATGTAAAGATATTTCGCTCCATTAGTGACAGTAGAAATATAACAATGTATGCTTTATTATATACAATTAAAAGGAGTGTGTTGTATATAGGAAGTGTGTTGCTTACAGTACGGCGTCTCTTTCTTTTAACCCCTGTAGAATACCAAGCCCCTTTCTTCTGATATTACCCCAAAAGAGATCCCTTTTAAGACAGTGTGAAGGGAGTAAAAAGACTATATTTATATTGAAAACACGTTAAGATATTTCGCTCCATTAGTGACAGTAGAAATATAACGAAGTATGGTTCATTATGGAGTGTGTTCTATACGGGAGATGTGCTGCTTACAGTACGGCGTCCTTTTCTTTACCCCTGTAGAATACCAAGCCCCTTTCTTCTGATATTACCCCAAAAGAGATCCCTTTTAAGACAGTGCGAAGGAAGTAAAAAGACTATTCTTATTATGAAAATGTATAAAGATATTTCGCTCCATTAGTGACAGTAGAAATATAAAAAAATATGCTTTATTATATACAATTAAAATGAGTGTGTTGTATATAGGAAGTGTGTTGCTTACAGTACGGCGTCTCTTTCTTTTAACCCCTGTAGAATACCAAGCCCCTTTCTTCTGATATTACCCCAAAAGAGATCCCTTTTAAGACAGTGCGAAGGAAGTAAAAAGACTATACTTCTACTGAAAATATGTAAAGATATTTCGCTCCATTAGTGACAGTAGAAATATAACAATGTATGCTTTATCATATACAATTAAAATGAGTGTGTTGTATATAGGAAGTGTGTTGCTTACAGTACGGCGTCTCTTTCTTTTAACCCCTGTAGAATACCAAGCCCCTTTCTTCTGATATTACCCCAAAAGAGATCCCTTTTAAGACAGTGCGAAGGAAGTAAAAAGACTATACTTATACTGAAAATATGTAAAGACATTTCGCTCCATTAGTGACAGTAGAAATATAACAATGTATGCTTTATTATATACAATTAAAATGAGTGTGTTGTATATAGGAAATGTGTTGCTTACAGTACGGCGTCTCTTTCTTTTAACCCCTGTAGAATACCAAGCCCCTTTCTTCTGATATTACCCCAAAAGAGATCCCTTTTAAGACAGTGCGAAGGAAGTAAAAAGACTATACTTATACTGAAAATATGTAAAGATATTTCGCTCCATTAGTGACAGTAGAAATATAATAATGTATGCTTTATTATATACAATTTAAATGAGTGTGTTGTATATAGGAAGTGTGTTGCTTACAGTACGGCGTCTCTTTCTTTTAACCCCTGTAGAATACCAAGCCACTTTCTTCTGATATTACCCCAAAAGAGATCCCTTTTAAGACAGTGCGAAGGAAGTAAAAATATAAAAAGGAATGTGTTGCTTACGAGAAATGTGTTGCTTACAGTACGGCGTCTCTTTCTTTTACCCCTGTAGAATACCAAGCCCCTTTCTTCTGATATTACCCCAAAAGAGATCCCTTTTAAGACAGTGCGAAGGAAGTAAAAATATAAAAAGGAATGTGTTGCTTACGGGAAATGTGTTGTTTACGAGAAGCTAAATATTTTAACTCTCTGTATAAAGACTTGCCCAGATATAATAAACTTTTATTTCACCCCCTTATAGAGAGTGGAAAAATAAAAAAAAACTTTTTTATTTAATAGAAAAAGGAATGTGTTGCTTACGGGAAGCTACAGTTTTAACTCTGTATTAGGAATAGCCCAGATATAATAAATTTTATTTCACCCCCTTATAGACAGTGAAAATTTAAAAAAAACAGGTTTATTGTGTTGCTTACGTGAAATGTGTTGCTTACGGGAAGCTAGATGTTTTAACTCTCTGTATAAGGACTAGCCCAGATATAATAAACTTTTATTTCACCCCATTATAGGGAGTGAAAAAATAAAAAAAATCTTTTTTATTTAATAGAAAAAGGAATGTGTTGTTAACGGGAAATGTGTTGCTTACGGGAAGCTACAGATTTTAACTCTCTATATTAGGAATAGCCCAGATATAATAAATTTTATTTCACCCCCTTATAGACAGTGAAAATTTAAAAAAAAAGGTTTATTATTTAATAGAAACAGGAATGTGTTGCTTACGGGAAGCTAAATGTTTTAACTCTCTGTATAAGGACTAGCCCAGATATAATAAACTTTTATTTTACCCCCTTATAGACAGTGAAATGTTAAAAAAAAAGCATTATTATTTAATAACAAAAGGAATGTGTTGCTTACGGGAAGCTAAATGTTAAAAAATATTAATATCTATATTTGAACTAGCCCCGATATACTAAACGGTTATTTCACTCCTTTAAAGAAGAAATAAAGAAAGTAGAAATTTTAAATGTTGTCTTTAATAATAAAAGTGCGTGCGAATTAAATCATTAAAATACATTATTATGAATAAGAGAATAAAAAAAATGTGTTGTTTATGGGAGGAAACTATTATAGTTTCCAATAGAAAATAAAAATATAAATACAAAAAGCTTTCCATAGTTTTAGGCTTTATTTCACTCCGCAAGTTGTATTTGTGCTCTAACACGGCCAAATTGCTTCACAACGGTAATATAGGTAGTTACGGTGAAGTCCTACCCATAGACAACACACTCCCCATAACCAACACACCAATGAGTTATGTGAATTTCCTTCTGCACAAAGAAGGTGCAATCAGCTTTGCTGTTAATTGAGTCATAAATGTGTTCCTTATGGCGTTGCTGAATGGAAACCATTGGCTACGGGGAATGTGTTCCGTACGGGCCTCTTCATATACCAGACCAGAAAACTATCAATAAAGAATGGAGAAATACGAAAGGTCAAATGTACTCAAGGTACAATCCAAATCACTTCAAAAGTGGAAAAGTTCCTAAAATTCAAATTCCTAAGCAAAACACATAAATTGGCAAAGTTTGAGTGTGTCACCACATTGGCAAAAACTACGTAATTAACATACAACACTACTAAACAAGTTATCAAACGACTTTCAACTTTTAATATGAAACAAATATTTAACTATTTAGTTCTTTTGAAATATTTGTCCTGAGTATTTTTCTTAAGTTAATCGTATAA
This sequence comes from Arenicola marina, assembly GCA_964019135.1. NCBI lineage: Eukaryota > Metazoa > Annelida > Polychaeta > Arenicolidae > Arenicola > Arenicola marina. The sequence goes on from OZ025250.1 coordinate 13,295,219, forward strand.
CTTAAGCAATTGTATGAAATAAATTTGAAAAGTTAAATTAAAATCTTACTCATAGATAATACTTAACTATTGTTAATACAATATTCAATAATCCTAATACCAATGTTAGAACTAATTAATCTTATTAAATAATAATCTAATTACTTTATCCTATAATCTATACCAGATGTCAGTATTAGTTGCTTAACCTAAGAGTAATTATCTTATCTAATCTTATATATCAAATATGCTTAACTATATGTAACCTTAATTAAGTAGTTAATATAATATTATAAACGTATATGATATTCTTGCAAGTAAAAAATTCAAAACATTAAACTTAAAAATCTAAACCAATTTGAGATAAACTTAATTCTAAGTGATATCAAATCAAAACATTTATCTAAGTCAGTCTAATGAAGAATTAATCAATCAAATTCAAAAACTAATTTTATACGATATAAATAACACTAGATCTAACCAAATATTTCTATTCTAATTATACACACTAAAGATTATAAGATTGAATATCTACAATTATTTTGGAATAAGAGATACCAAGTTGTATTCCTATATAATACTGTAGTCAAGCAATGAATTCTATATAAGAAATCCACATGTGATAGTCAATGACAGGCTTACAAAGTAAGATTACTTGTTACCAGGGTTAGTACAGATTCAGATAAATGCAGTACTTATAACTATCAAGCACTTATATAAATATGGATAATCAAAATTTGACACTTACTATAGGATCCAATGGTATGAACAATTCAATTATGTTGCATCCTCGTTGGTCACAACACATAAAGTTATAGTCCATATATGCACGTGAAGTCCAGTCAAATCAGCTGATCACTGTCAAGCTTAATCTCAGTTTGACAACTCCTCTTCAAGTCAGTGTGACGTGAAGCGCGAACAAAAGTTCAATGCTACAGCTGGTGACCTGGTGACGTCATCGACCTTGAACTTGCACCGAGCGCCGAAACTTCTTGGCACTCGCTAGATGGCGCTCTCTCGGGCTGCTCTCCTTGTCGGCAGGGCAGACCTTGACGCCGTCTCCGGAGACGTTATGATGTTCTGTCGATTTCTTCACTGCATGCCGGTGGTCACCACACAGGTGTAATCTTCGTGACTTTGGCTCAACCCCAGCCCCACGTCGGGCTCCAATTGTGTAACAGGGTTTGTGGTGGGCCAAGTGATGACAACGACGTTTCAATACATCCGATTTATTACCACAGCCGCTAGGCTGGGGTTTAAAATCACAAATACACCTGTGGTAAAATAATAATATAATACAGTAATCGAATTCATACATTCAGTGTGAGACTATTGCAGTAATGACATCCAACAGAACAAAGACCCACCAAACCAAGATGGCGGTACTTTCACAACTGAGTAAATACTTTGACTCTTTCATAACAAATAAAATTACACGCATACTAATAGCGAGCTCTAGCGAGCTATTATGGTAACGTATACGAAGAGAAAAAATAAATAAATAAATAAATAAATAATAAATAAATAAATAAATAAATAAATAAATAAATAATTTTTTTTTTTTGGCTTGCCATACATGGCCATACTATGCGATTCAAAAAACGTCGGCCGCGCGTCATGGCCGAGAATGAAGGCGATAATAGGAGCCATTTCAGAAAGTTCCAGACTATATAACAGAATATACGCCTAAAATTATAATTTTATTGCTTTATTTGTCTGAATATTGAAGGATTATGATTATGAAAACTATAAAACATTGATTACATTTTTATTCACCATTTCTCCCGGCTACTAGCGGAACGCCCTCTGTTGGGACATTGATGCTAACATCGGGCAAATGCGAACCTTGGCGAACGCGTTCGAAACTCGACTCACAGTTTTGTTTGTTTTTGCTGTTTGGCATAGATCTAAGTGATAAGAATTTAGACGAGGTGTGTATTATTTTTGAAAGTCATCTGTTTATTTCAACTGATTGCTATGACAGTTTTCATGAATATTTCAGCCCCTGGTTGTCAATTTTTTAAGTCAGATAAGTGACCAAGTCGAGTGTCGTCTTCGCGTCGGTCTGTCAAACTGTCGTGTCACTGTCAACCCTGGTCAAATTAGACAAATAACTGACTCAGTCGTTGATTTGTTGACGTCTACTTGTCAGTACGTTTTTTTGAGATTGAAGGTTGGTATTTTGATATAAAACCATCTAACTTGACAGCTTTGGCTAATTTTGATCTTGAACTAAAGTTTTAGTCCAAGCTAAAACAAGTCAGATAGTCATCGATTAGCCTGAATCATGTTCAGACGGTACAGTCTTGACACTTGTTCTTGTGACTGTAACAGTAAGCATCAGACTGTCAAACTGTAACGTCTGAACATTCAGGCTAGCCATAGATATCATATGGATATGGTCAGGGAGACAGGAATGTCTGATGAAATCAATCTGGACTGGTTGAAAGAACAAGCATAGATCTAGCTGTGGTCAACACCAGTGTCAGTGACCCTGACAGTAGCCTGAAAGTTCAGACGCTACAGTCCTGACACTTGTTCTTGGTGACTGCGCTACAGTCCTGACACTTGTTCTTGGTGACTACAGTCACCAAGAACAAGTGTCACCAAGAACAAGTGTCAGGACTGTAGCGTCTGAACTTTCAGGCTACCCTGACAGAAGTAGGCCTATTGCTATTTGGAATGCAGATTTTACTTTGATGTTTTGGGAATCATGTTTATACCGAGTTATTTTGGGCCAATTGGGGCCTTTGGCTTTAAACCACTGTCTGTGACTGTAAAACTAAAAAGTAGGTAGGGTAAACACTAAATTTTCCATATGACATCAAATTTCAGCTGCAGTTTTTGCCTTTTTAAATATAACAATTTAATTCTGGTCTCTATTATGATTCCAAACCTATATTTTAGATGCCTCCACCCATGAAATATATATAGCTCTAATTTGAAGACTTTATTTGAGACAGATTAAATAGGATTTTAAACAAAAACTGTAAATATTTTATTACCGGTATATATTGTTCATAGATCTATACTATTTCCTAACATTTGACACCTTTTGCCTAATTCTGACACATATATCTAGGACATCAAAATTTCAGCTGCAGTTTTTGTCTTTTTAAATATAACAATTTAATTCTGGTTTCTAGACTCCAAACCTATATTTCAAATGCCTCCACCCCTGAAATATATAATTTGAAGAGTTTAATTGAGAAAAATTAAACAGGAGTTAAAACCAAAACTGTAAATATTTTAAGAATATTTTATTATATATCGTTCACATGACTTACTATTTCCTTTTTTTGACACATTTTGCCTACTTTTGACACCCCAGGATAATTCAGATTTATTCACAACCATATCACTCATCTATGATTTGAAAAAATAGCTGTTTTTCAGTGCTATTTTTGTTAATTTTCCAATGATTTTAATCTATATAACTTATTTAAATTAATGCCATTATTACGATTTTTAATCAAATGCAGAATTATATATTTTATTCCCCTTAAAGCAACATTTTAAGTTTAAAATTGTCCTAATACAATCATTTTCCATGTCAAATGTCAAAAACTGGTTTCCCTGCCAGACACATATATAGATCTAGATAACCATCACAAAACAATATAGGACATACAAATATTTTCACTTCCAGTCTATTTGGGCATGAAATTTAAACATATCACTGGCAAAAATATAGCTAGGATATCAACAGTTTAACAAATATTGAATAAAATCCCTTTTCCCGAAACTAAACAGCCCCTCTTAAAATGTCAAGCTTTGAGTATATTCACACAAAAAATGGTTGTACTTTGTATTGTCAACATCCCCTTGCTGACAAATAATTAAAATATTAATCAAAAAGGCAACAATTATTTAATAAAAAGTTTAATAAAAAAAGGCAACAATTATTGAATTAAAAGTTTAATAAAAAAGGAAACAATTATTGGATTTAAAGTTTAATAGAAAAAAACAACAATTATTGAATTAAAAGTTTAATAAAAAAGGCAACAATTACTGAAACAACGGTTTTAGTAGTTCATATTGATAAGCAACACAAATGTGTACCATTATGAGGATCAGAAAACTGTCTGGACTACTCCTACTCAAGCAGTATTACTTTCAAATAGAGATACCAAGTATACATAATAAACAGGGTTTAGCATGTAAAAGTGTCTACCGGTAAATAGGAAATAGACAACATATGGTCAGTTTACTTCATTTTATTTATACACTGGTGCGACTTATCTATGGCTCAAGTCTAATAATTTCTCAAAATCGGTGGGTGTGACTTATACACTGGAAATTTGATAACATATGCCCAGTTTACTTATCTATCCTTACTTTCCAAAAACATTTTTTGTGAGAGATACCAGTATTAAATTGATAGCAAATTGTATAGATCTAGGATGATAGAAAAAGACGGATGATGATAAAATATACATTGTACTTCTGACATAAAGCATGCTATAAAACATGTTATAGATTGCTAGAATGATAGGAGAAGGATGATGATAAAACATACTTCTGACATGGTGTGAGTATTCAAGAAGCTTACTCATGGTGTATTTAGCAATTGTTCAGTATCTGTTCTCAAGGATAGGTCACAACAGGCAATGAAAATATGTTTTTCATGAAGGAGTTACCTCCGAAAATAGTTTTAATAGAAATGATATAGATCTACTAAAGTCCTAAAGGAAGAAAGGGTCAGAAAATTAAAAATGAATAAGATATTAATTACCGGTATCATAAAATAGATCTAATATCATTAATTATAGGCTCAAGCAACTACTTATTTTTGTATTTCTCTGCATATATGACTTTAAGCCCAGATATTACCGCTGAACAACTAGCCATTCATCTTATTTTTAATTAAAAGAAATATATAACATAATTTCTATAACTTAAATAAGATATTTCAGTACAGGCAGCTTTAAGAATATAAACTACTTCAGCTAATACAGCAGATATAAGACAGCATCTAGTCAACTCGACCTACGACACGCCTGACCTATTGCCAAGCCAAATCGACCCCAACTGGGGCCCAAGCTAACTCGACCCCAAACCAACTCAACCCGTGTTTAAGACATTAGCATTAAATTTGGGTGAGCTCGCAACTTAGGCAATGCCTATTCATATTACAGTTAATCCACTACTTTCTTACCTGTGGGGACACACAACCAAACCAAAGCACAATGTCTGTGAATTGGAAGTAATCAGAGATCAATCTTCTGACAGGCTCTGTTGAGGCTGTCTGTCTGACTACCTTTCTCTTTGACAACCTTTGTCTCACTACAGATATTCCCGCGAAAAGGCAGGTTGCGCTTGCGCATTACGTCAATGCACGAAGAAAAGATTTAGATCGCCGCCGTTTTCCAACGACTATATTAAGCGTTGACCTGATCGGTCACAGAAATAAGTGACACGGGCCAGATTTGAAACATGAAAACATTTCATTCAAATCCCAATTGCTTAAGAAATCCCACTTGAAATAATAAGGTGTTTATAGCTATAAAGGAAATCCTGGGATTGATAGATTTGTGGGTAGCGTTACCGGGGTGAGTAGGTAGTTTAGTAGTTGACCTTTATTACGTAATTTTGTTGTCTTAATTGCTACATATCTGCGTTTGCTGCTTGCAAGTAATAAAGGTCTTGTTCTCCACTACTTGATGAGTGTGTTGGTTTTCACTGTGTTCCTTATGGAACAAGGTAAACACCACACACGCACCGGGTCCGCTGCACGGCGGTGGTGGGGACGTCAACGCACATAAGGCTGGATAGGGGGTCGGTGTGGGGTGGGGAGGGAGGGGGGGGGGGGGGGGGGGCTTCAGTAGGTTGGTGGCGGGCGGGTAGCGCCAGACACCTTCTGATTGGCTAGTCCTGAGTCGGGTGCGCTGGCAGGACTAGCTAGTGCACTGGCTCTCGAGCTCAGTTCAGGTTGTGCGGCTTGCTAGCCAACCACGTGTTTTTGATCACGTATCGTGCACTCCGGGTCTACTATCCACTGAGATCCGAAGCGAAAGGCACGAACATGAGAACAACGCTGTGAACTGTGTTACCGTTGTTCATCATTCGCCCAACGTATTACATGTACCTAGTTTTTCTCAGATTTCAATGTCCGTTGAATTGCTGTCCCTTGCATTTAGTGGTTTACACAGGCCGGCGCCGTTGCCCAAACTATATCCACAAAAATGCCAGCGCGGCCGACATTGAAGAAATTGTGGCGGAGACGCTGAAATATGCCACACATAGAGGCAGAAAGGTAAGCCAAATACAAATTTTCTAAAATACCCTAACCGTAAACCGTAGCAAAACCTCGGTTACAGATTGTCTTTTCGTCTGCTGCCTTAGTAGTCTTTATAAGGTAGACTAAAGCGAGGGGTAATATACTTTGCAGAAAGCAACTGCGCAGACTGGCACGGCTGCCGTCGAATGAGCGGCTTCACGGGCCGGCGCGGCTGCCCACACAGGACGGCGCGGTTGCCCAAAATGGCCGGAGCGGCTGCCCACACTGGCCGGAGCGGCTTCCCAAACAGGACGGAGCGGCTAGCCACATGACTGGGGCGGCTGCCCACACAGGCCGGCCCGGCTGCCCACACAGGACGGAGCAGCTGCCCACACTGATCGGCGCGGCTGCCCACCCTGGCCGGAGCGGCTGCCCACACAAGCAGGCGGCTGCCCACACAAGCAGGCGGCTGCCCACACTGACGAGCGCGCTGCCCAAACTATATTGCCAGTTCTAGAGTTAATAAAGCATCAAATTTAAAACAATGTGATTTGTTTTTGTCTTTTACGAACGTTATCGGAACGTTCGGGGACCGTTATCGGAATGTTCGTTATTGAAACGTTCGGGGACCGTTATCGGAACGTTAGGGGACCGTTATCGGAACGTTCGGGGACCGTTATCGGAACGTTAGGGGACCGTTATCGAAACGTTCGGGGACCGTTATCGGAACGTTCGGGGACCGTTATCGGAACGTTCGGGGACCGTTATCGAAACGTTCGGGGACCGTTATCGGAACGTTAGGGGGCCGTTACCCATAACGTTATTTGCTAACCTTCGCAGAACGTCAGGAAAACTTTCCCAGATAACGTTCTTGGAAGGATATTTAATAACGTTTTCCTAACTCTGGGCTAACGTTCGGGAACCGTTGTGGGAACGTTCGGGGACCGTTATCGGAACGTTCGGGGACCGTTATCGGAACGTTAGGGGAATGTTACACATAACGTTATCTGCTAACCTTCGCAGAACGTCAGGAAAACTTTCCCAGATAACGTTCTTGGAACGATATTTAATAACGTTTTCCTAACTCTGGGCTAACGTTCGGGGACCGTTATCGAAACGTTCGGGGACCGTTATCGGAACGTTCGGGGACCGTTATCGGAACGTTAGGGGGCCGTTACCCATAACGTTATTTGCTAACCTTCGCAGAACGTCAGGAAAACTTTCCCAGATAACGTTCTTGGAACGAGATTTAATAACGTTTTCCTAACTCTTGGCTAACGTTCGGGGACCGTTATCGGCACGTTCGGGGACCGTTATCGGAACGTTCGGGGACCGTTATCGGAACGGTAGGGGGCCGTTACCCATAACGTTATCTGCTAACCTTCGCAGAACGTCAGGAAAACTTTCCCAGATAACGTTCTTGGAACGAGATTTAATAACGTTTTCCTAACTCTGGGCTAACGTTCGCATAACGTTCCGCGAACGTTATGTTGTTAGCTGGGTAGCCATGTCGCGTGTCGATTTTGAGAAAAAGTCCATGTCGCGTGTCGATTTTAAGAAAAGGTCCATGTCGCGTGTCGATTTTAAGAAAAGTTCCATGTCGCGTGTCGCTAAGTCTTATGTCGCATGTCGATTCTAAGACAACCCCAATGTCGCGTTGTCGATTTTAAAAATCGCCGTGTCGCCGTGTCGAAAAAGCCCCTCTGGGGCCCTCGGGGTGGGGGGTGTCTACAACATTGTTCCTCAATCAGGGCATTGAAAACATTTCGAACACCCCCCCCCCCCCACACACACACACAAACACACTTGGCAATTGGATCCGCTACTGCATCTACAAAATGTCACTTGGCGATGTGTTTTGTTGGCACTGTACAGTGTGTGCTCAAGTTGCCAAGAGGTGCAGTTGCAACCCCCATAACTCCACCCCCACACCCCCCCCCCCCGCCACCTAGATCCGGCCCTGATATACCCCCTCCCCCTTTTCCACTTCCCCGAGCCTTTAACGAAATGGGGAATCCACGTTTATTCTCTCGGTTTATATTGGGACTACATTGCGAATACATTGCGATAACTGAACTTATAATAACCTGTATGGGGAAATACAATAATTACGCCCTTTCTATTCAGGCCATCCGTTAACCAGAAAATGTTGGACAGGAGATGATGGTAAGGGGGCCAGAGCCAAAGTGACAACGCCTGGGACTGACGGAGCCTCTCTCCTGTCTCCTGGAGTCTTTGTATTAGGTCGTCCACGTGGGCTTCACCCGGCGGCCGAACGCTGTCCGGCACAACCGGCGGCAGGGCGTGTGCTCCCGGATTCATACCGGAAGTTTGTCACCGGCTGGTCAGCGGAAACGATGGGTGCCGCTGGGTTTTGCGGATGTCGTGCGCCGACGTGCCGCAGGACGCCCGTTTTCCGCTTGGCGCTATAAGCACACCATGGACACCGGAACGGTGTGTAGCTGGCCACGTGACGATCCTTCCAATGCCGCGCCATATTCTTATGCGTGGCGAAGCTCACCCCCTCGCAGCCGCTCACTGGACATGGGTAGCTTCCGGCTTGTGACATCCTACTGCTGCAGAAGAAAAATGGATGCATTATTTAAACAGACAAGGTACAAATTGCACGCCTTTTTTTTCTTTGCAACTGAAATCCGGTCTGTCTTCGATTGTCTTCCACTGGCGAGCTCATTCCCATGGGCCACCATCTTGACGCGCTCAGCGCCAGTCAACTGCAACGCCAGCTCGCCCTTTGCAGAAGCATCGGCATGACCGGATATCCTTGCTTCTACGCCGCCTCGAACCCAGCTGTGGCATCCACTTTTACTACCTACAGAGTCAGCCTCTTTGGTGGTCGTCTGTTCCGCATACCGCGTCGTAGAGGCGGCTCATCAGTGTCGTCCATTTCGACATCTTCACCATTACGCTCGTCTGGCCCCTCTGGCATCTCTATGGCGATCGACGTTTCCCGTTGACACCTTGTGACGTCCTCCTGCTGCTCGTCCGTCTGAGTCGCCACCCCAGGAATCTCCTCTCCGAGCCATGACCTCGGCATGTCATCAGCATGGAACCTCTTGCGGAAGTCGCCATGGACTCTCTTCGGTCGACTCTCTGCCGACTGTTGAATCACGTAATGCACGCTGGACGGACGTTCTGTCACCAGAAACGGACCTGCCCACGGGCTTCCCAGCTTCCTCATCTTTGGCGGGTAGTAATACAACACCCAATCGCCTCTCTTGAAGTTAGCTGTCCTGACTCCGTTGTCGTAGCTCCGCTTCTGACGCTGGGCCGCTTGTCCCAGGCAGCGACGGGCGTGGGAGTGGGCTTCCACAAGGACGTCCTGGATCCTGGCGGCATATTCCGTCCGGCATTTCAGCTCGTGTCGCGTCACCGGAGGTTCTACCATTACATCAATGGGCAGATTGATCTCTCGGCCCGTCATCAACAAATTCGGGCTGCATCCCGTGCTCTCCTGGATGGTTGCTCGGTAGGCCATCATGACGTAGGGAAGGTGGTCGTCCCAGTCATCACGATGCTCGTTACTGCCGAGCTTACTGGGCCACCGCCTCGAAGAGTTCCAGGTAGTCAGGCCATTCTACTATGGAATCTCCGTCAAACAGATCCGGCTTTCTGTAACTTCTCCCTTCCCTGGGTTGCCGAACAGTTCTTCTCTCAAGTTCGTCATCTTCACTTCCGTGCGAGTCGTACCCTCGTACAAGGCCTTGGGTCGGGCTCTGTTTGAGCCTTTGGTCATAACGTATCGGGGCTCTATCTCTCGGGCCGACGGCAGAAGGTGCGCCGTTCCTTCTCTCAAAACTGAGTCTCTCTGGGGAGCCGTGACGGGGCCCGTTATGATAGCCGCCTTCTTGTTTCGCCGGAGGCTCCGGACGCCGGGGGCCATAAATCACCTGGCGTGGATCGCCCAGCCTACGTGCTTGGTGTGACCCAGTTTCTGTCTCCACTTGATGGAATGGAATGTTGGTGTTTTAGGCCACTTTTGTGCACATACAGGCTAAATTGGGCCAAGGAACCTCCCGAGACGATGAAGGATGAAGGAATGAAACATGCCCCAGATTAGGTGCCCGAGCCCGGATTCGAACCCAGGACCTATTGATCTGCGGTCTAGTGCGCAAACCACTACACCAGGGAGGCCCCCCCACTTGATGGTGCGGTATAGATTGGCCCAATGGGGGTTGTGCCCTCAAATCTGAAACCAATTTACTATCACTAGCCGAGTCTGGCCATCCCGCCTCTGGTTTCTCGCTACAAATCCGATCTAGCCCCGTCTCATCCTGTGACATATCTACAGTATCATTACTCGTTGTGACCTGGCGCTTTTCTACTGCTCCGTCACGTGGCTTTAGACGCCAAAACATAAGCGAATCTAACGACATCCAGGATTGTGCCATATTGACTTTTCTAAAAAAAATACAACTACTAAATAAAGTAAATGCTAATTTACACTTAAAGAATCCTTAACACCGGACCAGCCAAAGAGCCTCAATCCTGGTCACGGCACCAATTTGTGTAACGTGGGACCCCCTGTGATCCCACGTAACTAATTATACGACTAAGTTCGTTCCGAATGGATTGAGGATTTGGCCGGTGAGGCCCGAGAGAGTACACGTGTACAACAAGGTCGCTTGGTCAGAGACAAGCAGATTTTATTATATTTATACTGATGTAAACAGTAAAGTAAAGTAAAGATATAAAAATAGTACTTCCCGCTATGTATGGCACGGCATATAAAACAAAACTAACTTACTTCGTTTCCTGAACTACTTCTCGTTGTGTACAAAGATCTACTAAGGGTGACCTACAAAGACTCCTTCTAGTCTATACTGGGAAAGCGGCTCGTTGGGGTGGTGGGGGTGGACTTGCGTGATAGAGGAAGAGAGAGAGAATGTTGGGTAGGGTGAGAGGAGGGGAGGGAGAGGGACCACTCAGTCGCAGCAAAATCCGCATTAGAGCGCCCCTATCCAAAGAAATGCGACAGCAGACGTGCGGGGGAACCAGTCGCAGAATATCCGCATTAGGCCCGGAACCCACACTGCGCCACGTTGCAGGGGGAGGGCTAGGCAATTTGTTTCCGGGGACAAGAAACAGAACCTCTCCTCAACTCCGCCGAAATCCAGACGGCCTTTACAATATATCCCCCCCCCAGCTAATCTTGCCCTGATGGTGCTTCATATGCTTAAAAGAACACAATTATACAAGTGAGATCCAGTAACAACGTCGCCAAAAAGGATAATACCCGTCGAAATCTATAATACCTGATTTCTCTACTAATTATGATATCCTAATAATACGTGTATAACTAAAATGTGGGATAAAACGGGGAAATGTTTGTACGGCATCAGGATCAGGATCAGGATCCGGTCCTGGTACAGTGGCCGTTAGATGGCGCCACTTGTCCAGACGGGCGCCGGACCGGACGAGCGCCTCACGAGGCGACTTCGCCTCACAGGAAATTTATATGTGAATTATGTTAGGGCCAATTAAATATTCAGATTCATTCTTGAGAAGGACTGGCTCTTCACTTTATTCTCCTGTGGCAAATCCTGATTATAGAAAACTGTTGCTCAGCTGGGCCATTTTGGCAAATAGTTTACAATCATTCAACCAACTTCAATAAAAGATCATACAGGTGCATTGTTTTGGCTATCTTTGTCTTACATGATTAGCCAAAATGACCAAGCCCTGTTAATTTTGAAGAATCTAGTCTTGAACATTGAGCTAAATTATATCTATAATCAGTTTTAGGCTAGCATTACTCCAGATATGTCTTCATTTATAACACACTTGATTGGGGTAGTGATGGGGTGTAGGATGGATGAAAATGAATCCTTACCAGGCTATCTATAGGCTGAAGGTTTGCACTTTTTGCAATATTTATTCAACATGTTGATATAAATGCATACTTTAGGGCTTTAGCACTATAATGACACTTAATTTGCCCCTTTACCAATTTTGACTGAACACAACCAATAAGGCAAGCTCATTTCAGCTAGAGGAATTTGTTATAGGCCTTGCCTGCTTTCCAATTGCAAAATAGAAATATATTTAAACCAAGCTCATTTCATTCTTAATTGATTCATTTGCAAATCCACAGTAAATAACAGTTTTGCAACGTATCATTTCTGTTTCCATTGTCTTCTTTTCTGACTGCTCCACATAGCAAACAGCTCTTAGATGCTGAACAATATAAAAGCAGTCCAATTATATATCCAAGAATCAGTTTCTTTTCTGTTGTTTTTATCATATGCAAAACTGTTTTTGATACAGATTGTTGAGAAGAAACCCATGTAGAATTCATATCTCTAGGTTTTTTTTGGTCTCTTGTGTAACTCTATCTGATCCATCTTGTCTGAATCTGTATGCAGACTTTTTAATTATCTGATTGATTAATTCCAATTGGTTACATAATCTGTAAGAGAAAAGGTAAATATAAACATAAATTGATGATTAATTCTATTTATTATTATGTTACACCTGGTTACATGTAGACTATGTAAGTCTTAATATGAAAGTATTGTATTGATGGAAGAAGGATATAATAATAATAATAAATTTACAAGTAAAAGATAAAGATTTAATTTTTTTAAATCTTCATATAGACACAGCTATAGCTAGCTAGAGGGGTCATTTCACCCTAGTAACTTACCCTCCCCACCCCCTCGCCATCCAGGTCATAAGTTACTCAGAACCAAAATATATCATTTTGTCAATGGATTTGGTGGACTAATACACAGCTTGCTACATTATATAACTTATAATTTATACGTTTAATTTGACTATATTTCTTAATAATAAGATTAATTTCAGTATTCTTATCAAGTTATGCAGCTGTTTTTCTTTTAGTTGACATGAATCCCAGATTAGAATGAACACATTCTATCAAATTATTAAACAGTCTTAACATGTTCGTGGATGCCTGTACCTTTTGTTCCCTGTCTGTGTCCCCTGTCTGTGCCCCCCCCTTAGAAATTTTAGCATTCACTGTACAAGTCAGGCTTTCCAACGATATACATTGAAGAGACATTTTGTAAATGCAGCCCTTATAGGCGGATTAAATTTTCAGCCCCCTGCCCCCCTCCCAGTGATTTTTTTTAGTGAGCCCGCCTACTCTCTGTCGCACCCCCCCCCCTTTCCACAATGTTAGACCCTCCCCTGCTGTTACTGTTTGGTTAACAGATTAATACGATCTACTGATCAGTTTGGATTCTCCTTTGCCGTTAGCTTTGGTCAAGGTAGTGGCTGTTTTTCAACGTATCGCCGCACATGAACACTGTCATTTTGCTTTAAATACATGAAATGCATGCTTAACTCTCGATAGATCGAAATGTGCAAGACAATTCTGTCCAAGATACAATAAACCCAAAGAATTTCTTTCATTTGTTCACCAGTGGTAGTGTTTATTTTTCGTCTGCACGATACTTTCGAAAGGGCTTCCCCGGTAAATATAGCTCAGCCAATGAGAATGCGCGATATGGCGGGGTCTCCGATCTCGGCCCGCAGCAATGACTGCCTTGCACAAATTGGACAGTGACGGACTCTCTTCGGGTGAGGGGAGTCCGTGGAGCAGACTAGCTCCATGTGAGGCTGTAAACGGCCAATCTAAGGTTGGCAGGGATTGGTCAACGCGCTCTGCCTGTTTCGAATATTCTCATTGGCTGTGCTAACTTTAGCTCAGCGGTTGCATCATGGCCGCCGCGGACAAAGTTTTGGAGAAGGAGAAAGAGTTTTGGCTGAAATAAGATTTAAACTTGCTCCTAAAATAGTTTGAACGCATATAAACGAGACAACCAGGAAAGAAAAGCAGACGCATGGCTATTTAGGAAAAAATTAATGTGATTGTAGGCGGAAATACGTGGAAGAAACCTCCGATCGGGCCACAGGCGCCGTAGCCCTGTTGCATGCCCCTCCCTGGCTTATCCGCTCTGGGGAGCGGGCCGGAGGGCCATGAAGCCAGTGTCGGTTGCGATTGTTGATTTAAAAATCAGCGCCCTTCGGCCGTCGATTGCAGAAAGTACAGAAACAAACGGTCCTTATCAATTTGTCAAGTTGTTCTTCATACCTTTATAGTTCCAAGGGCAATGAGATTGAAAACAAACAAAATCTACCACTTTTTGTACTGGTGAAAGTTTTCAACAACAATTTTCAACAACTCTCCCCGCCGCCGTATCGCTGTTACGTCACAGTTCTCGTCGATCTCCCGGCAGAGGGCGTTACGCTTACGCCATAGTCCTAGGAAAAATTGTGATGCGAGGAACGAGCTCCGTCTGCCGGGCGCTGATTTTTAAATCAACGCTCACAACCGAAACTGGCTTCATGGCTCTCTCTCGTCTCTTTTAGGTGCGAGGCCAAGAGAGCCATGTGTCAAGGCTACAGGCGCCGCAGATCGACTGACACAGGCCGGGGGGGGGGGGGGGGGGGGGGGGGGGGTGGAGGGAGGGGGGGGTCGCGCACCGCCTACATAGAACTTGTCTATGTAGGCGGTGCGCGACCCCCCCCCCCCCCCGGCGCCTGTGGATCGGGCGGACGTTTCACGACAATCGAGAATGTTTACTTTTCAGTTCAGCGGGGGGGGGGGGGGGGGGGGGGGGGGCTGATCAGCTGATGCCTTTAGCGACCGCCCAAGAGAAATGACATTGATGTCACTGTCAATGCGGTTATACATCAGGAAAGAAATAAGCTGGCAGAAGCAACATCTATGCTGGAAATTGCAGGTAAATTTCAGTTATGTTTATATTACATGTGATTATGAGTATAAACTTCATTAGGTATACAGGTGCAATTAAATGCCTTTGATTAATTTGTGCCAAATTTTGCATTTCAAATTAATGATGTTTTTTATGCAGCTGTAATATCAGTGGTGTGTCAATATAAACAATTATAAGAACATTATTGCATCAATTTTATAAGCTTATCTGTATTTTTTTCTTTTAGATGCATGAAGAGCTATGCTGCAGATATTTGCAGACCTCCAGACAATATTCATTTGTAAATGCTATTGAGGCATTTAGAATAGGTGTGAATATTTATATATTCCTGTTATTTAGTACTTGAAGGGTTTTGCCATTAATTATGTTAATTCCTTAATTCTTATCTAAATTCAGTAATTCAATAATCCATTTCTGGTATAGTCCAGGTAAGGCCTTTATATGTACATGACATGTACATATGCACATGAGTGAAATGTATAGAACATGTCATTATTGTCATTTATATGAAGTACAATGATTTTCAGGCCACTGATTGAGCAATATGACATATGAGCAGATTATGGCTCTGTTTAGTAAACTCTGATGGGTCAGATGATCAAGTATTAAGCAGCAAGTATTACTTTTTTCACCTGGGTAATTTACTTTGTCTGAGAAAATTGTACATAGTTGTCTGCTCTACTAAGATACCTTTGTATAGTCATATACATGTACTGCATCTCCAAAACTCACATGGTGGGAGCTTGGCCCAGTGCCTTATTATATATAGTCATATATCAAATTTATGATCAGTCTGTCAAACCCCTAATATATAAAGTTATTTTTATATTCACAGCATATGGTCAAGAGGCTGGTTGAGGCACTGGACTATTGAACACATGGAGGCCGGAGAACCAACTCGTGTTAACCCTTTAGTGTTACTGTTTCGTGAGCAGTCAAACTTGCGAGAATGGTGCTTTGTTAAGACCAGGACACTACATCTGAAGCCATCACAGGATGCTGTGTCATGACTATCACAGTGAAGCACAGTTCGAATGCATGCTAATGCAAGATTTTGAAATGAAATAAGCCAGGGATTTCTTGAAATTATAAGTTGGGTCATTATGAAAACTTGGTAGCCAATGTTGATTTACATCAATGCTACCTAAGAATAATTGGACGAAATGTATTTCATTCAGTTTCATAAAATAATACTTATTAATGCTTTCAATAAATGTGTTTGTCATTCTTTGATTGAATATGGCTGAAATACCTTTCTAATTACCAGTATTCCCAAGGGAACAGATATATTCCATGTTATACGTGCAGCACACTTTTTTTGCTGCAAACCTATCCAATCATGTTCTCAGGCAGTCACTTTTCTCATCTTTATGTATATGTATATGTAGCTACAGTTATAACTGTTATAAGAAGACATTTATAATATGTTTTATTTTTTTATATGTCTTACTCTTTGAAGCAAATACCGGTATTTACTGCTTAAAATTCAATATTGATGATTTATGGAACATTCGAGGCTTAAGTTAATGTCTGGTAGACTCTGAACTTAATTTATTATGAATGTGTGTGACCATAAAAGGTTGACTCCCTAGATTCTTTTTCTAAGTGATGAGAAGCCAGCATAAACATGCACAGAACTGTTAATGAACCTGTAATTTTATGCGCTATAGAACTATAATAGCTTTTTTCTCTAATAAAAACCTATAATATTTACCAAATAACAAAATACAAATTTCTGTTTCACCAAAAGATAAAATCACCTAACAAACAATAGCTTTTTCACTATAAGACGCAGCATACGAGAGAAGTGATACAGTAAAATGTTCATTGATTACTTTTAAGCAATTAAACGTGATAATGTGCAATAAAATATTATATCACAGGCTTATGATACTTAATATATGATAATGCTTATAATGATACTTAATAAAAGTAAAATATTACTTTAATAGGTTGATGCATGTAATTTTATATCGATATTTCTGACCTGAATGTTGCTGAACAATCATAAAATTTACATGACCAATGTTTCAAAAAAAAGTCTGCGGTGACCCATTATAGATTTAAAAGGGGCATACCATTTGATTCCAGGAAGTAGGGTGGGGGGCATGGTTGTAAGCTTATCAGGCCTCCCTCTAAGCATCATGTATGCTGTGGTGTAACAGCACCATGTGACCTTAGAGCCAGGTAAGGCTTTTAAATTAGCAGGACAGATATTATTTTGATATATATATTATACATAAATATAGTGATGGAAGAAATTTTTTACCACATTCCAACTCCCTTCCTTCAACTTCCAACAGGAAGATACTGTTCTGATCAGGGGTGGATCTAGAGGTGGGGTAGCAACCCCCCCCCCCCCCCCAACCCGGTCGCAAATTTTTAGAGAGCAACCCCCATCCCCTTTCAAAATTCCTAGATGCGCCCCTGACTGATTTAATGCCGTTTTAATACTATTGCAGTTAAACAATACAGAGATCACACCTTGAATGCTAAATTCACGGGCATCGCAAAGTGACAGAGGGAGGGGCGGGCGGTATAGGGCATGCAAGTGAATCTCGTTTTATGTGTGCGATACCTCACGAGATCAGATTTTGGGGACAACGACGTTATATGCGACCTTAATTTTTCACTGCGCAACTCACTCGCTTCCTGCTTGACGAATCAAAACGCTGTCATTCTAGTCACGATTTAGGACGTGGAACCAGGCAAACTGCGCGGTGAGCGAGGGGAGAAAAGGGTGGGTCCCTTCTAGACCTGTATGGAACTTAAATAAGCACCTGTTAACTATCTAGTGACAATATATTGTTGAAAGACACTTTGAACTTGTCTTTTCCCGTATCAATAACTGCGGTCAGTAAACTTGGCGCACTACAGCCCGCCGAATACCCAATATTTGTGCTGGCCTGACTGTGTTGCCGACGGCCGAACTACAGATGACAAGCGGAATAAACCATAATTCGCGAAAATGGGGAAACGGCTATTGTTTTCGACATATCGATTTATCCAATGTTTCTCATACTGCTGATGCATATGGGTGATTTTATGAGCAGATATGATAGAGCCACTTGAGCTTAATACTACTTAATTGTTGCTTTACCGCGAATGATTTTATTACAGTTTTGTCCAAATCAAGAAATCAATTATGACGGCTTGGACAAATTATAAGTAAGCTTTATTTAAATAAAATTTAAATAAATTTAAGTATATGGGAAATGATATGTCTTTTACATATTTTTTAATCTATGATAAAAAAATTCAATTTGTCAAATTTTTGTTTTTTGATTATATTGAAATATTGAGTTTTTGGCAAGTCAACAATCAAGTGAACATACCAATAAAACATTGCAAAGAATGTGAACATAAATTAGACAAGAGTACAAAAAGTAGGTGGATGCAAATGTCAACTAAATCTATGAAGAAATGAAAAAGTTAACAGACTGCATAAAACTTTAAATAGAACATTTAAAGAAAATTAATGAATTTACCAATGTCATGAATAACGTTTGTCATCACAGAAAGTAGAAAGTTGATTGTTATAGCCTACTGAAATTTAATGTCCAGTTATATATTAAGTGTTGTAAACTGGTCTTTTCAAATAATGGAACATATTATCATATATACTATAGCAACCGAGCAGAAGTCTGAAAAAGTGATTATACAACACCAGTTTATTTATTATGACACACATAATTTACTAGCAAAGCAATATGGCTTGGTGCTCTTGTCACAACTGTAGCTAAATGTTAGAGCAAAGAATAAAAGTAATAACATGTCCCATATATATTGCTGATTAGTATAATTTTATTTTTATGTTTATACTGGTTAAAAGAATATATATATATATAAACCTGCCAAAGATGTTTAATGTTACTTGAGTCCTTATGTGCTACTTGTTATTATGGATATTGTTCTTCATTTTTTTATTATTTTTTTATTAATATACATCATATGCATAGACCTCAGGACAACAGTACCAAATAGGTGCAATTTAATCAAAATTAAGTCAAACAATCTAAACAGGACATCTTATCATTACAGAGTTATGCATCATTAATTTCAATGTAGATTTTAATTTGCAAATGTCATGAACAATTTTTGTCACCAAGGGCTGATTTAATGTAGAAAAAAGTTGATGATTATTATATCCTATTAAACCATTATCCTATTAAATGTCCTATTTTATTTTAAAAGTCATAAATTTATCTTTCCTTCATTTAAATTGATGGAACACAATCTAATACAATATACCAGTAGCAACTGAGAGATTTGAAAAAGCTTATATGTTATATTTATTACGGTACACAGGATTTATTAACCAAGGAATGTGACCTTGTCATTGATGTAGTTAAATGGAGGAGAATTAAGAGATGAAATTGACCTAACAAAATGTAACATATATATTGATTATCTCTTTATTGGGATGCTTTATGTTTTTGCTGGTTAAATAAAAATGTTTC
Organism: Arenicola marina; assembly: GCA_964019135.1. Taxonomy (NCBI): domain Eukaryota; kingdom Metazoa; phylum Annelida; class Polychaeta; family Arenicolidae; genus Arenicola; species Arenicola marina. The sequence continues at coordinate 13,314,601 of OZ025250.1, forward strand.
TATATATAATATATATAATAATATATTTAATAATATTACTGAATTCATTATGGGTTAATTGTTATAAATATTTTTAATAGTTTGTTGTTCTCTTGTTTCTTTATTATATGTTTCATGTTTCATCAGGACAAAAGTAGCTATGAAAGGTGTAATTTAATCAAACTGCCGGTAATTGGACAACCTTAAAAGGAAATGTTATGAATTTGATGAAGTATTAAGTATCTAATTTTTTGTACCTTCATCTAGTTTTTGTACCTTCACTTACTTTTTGTACCTTCACTTAGTTTTTGTATCTGCTACATTTGAAATACTTGCAGATTTTATTTTATGCCATGTGTTGTCAACCTAATTAAACTGATATGATAGAAGCAAATCCAATACAAAGAGACAAATAGAAACTTTGATTTATTATCATCATGTTTATGCAATGTATGAGCAAAAAGTAGTCAATCATGAAGGTTATACACTGAATAATTATTGATTTTGTATGTTTGCATTACAGATTCTTGATGAAAATCTCCATATATTTAAAGATGCCACAATTTTAAAATAATTTTTGTTTCCTTGTGTGTTTATGTCAAAAGTAGCAAAAAAAAGTGTAATTTAATTATTGAAAATCGAAAGAAAATGTTATAATTAAAGATTTATACAGAACTAAGGCTATCAGTAAGCTATACGTGGACATATCAGCTATACAAATTAATAATATCAACACAAGTGGCCATCTATAAAAATCTAAAAACTTTTTGTTTTATCAATTAAGGCTTAATTTCACCATTCCCATAAAGAGGAAGCATAGATTATCTATTTTTGCTAGCATATTTGAAAAGACCCGTTAAAGCAATATGCTGACATGCGCCATCTTAGATTTTTTACATGTTAGAATCATGACTAAAAGTATCTAAAAAATTATGATGCATATGTTTTTATATCTCTTTGAGTCTGTAAAACAAACATTTCAACATAAAACTGCGCGGTCTATTTATATCGCGCGCGGACGTGATAGCGAGCCGCGGTCGACATCACACACAAAATAGCTAACAGCGAACAGGCGCGTAGGGATATAAAGCCGGCCACCAACTCCTGCTCCGTTGACCAAAATTCCTCTCTCCGTATGGCCCGCAGGCTTTCAGGATTTAACTTCAAGACATAATGTACTTATTTGACATGGAGAAGAGGTTGGTAATACAAAAAATTACGGAATATATTGCTTTAAACTGAGGTATGACTGAAGTCAACTGCATACATGTATATACTTTTTGGAAATTAAGTTTGCCGCACCAGTTTAACTTAGATCCAGATCATTATACCGGTAAGCCGATAAGTACATTTAAGCTAGCTCACTCTGTGGAAATGGAAAAGTCACAGTACTGGTCTATTTTGTGGTTCTCATGAAACTGTTCGCCCTTAGCAGCTTAGGATCAAATGGCCCGTCCCTTAGGCTCAGCGACTTTCCGACATATTTTTCCCGAGTTGGTACCTGCGCCAGTAAACCACCGATGAAGCCGACTGCAAAGTTCCAAAAAATGAAGAAACTGTGTCTTGTCATTATCAAAAAGTGATATCAAAACGGTCTTGTTTTAACTTTATCGTGTAGTGTAATGACGCATTATTGTGTTCTTACGCCATGCACCACACAGCTTTGCATGGGAATGGTTATGTCGACCACTTGCTCTTGCCATCTTGGTTGGTGAGATGCCGCGGAGGCTGATGGGATTTTTGTGACGTCACTGTACGGAATTCGTCACTGTACGGAATTCCGACTCTTGTACGTCAATCCAAGTATTTTGGGGTTGATAGCTAAAAGAGTAATCTATCCGTCTATCGCGATCCCTCTGTGAAAAGTGGGATTGTGTGGTGTTCTGCACAAATGCGTCATTTTGCCGCAGTACCTGCGCATATTATGATCTAAAGTAAGTATATTTAAGAAGATAAACTATTTGTGATGTTGGAAATGGAGACGTATGGTGGGATAATGGCATTTTAGCTTGCCGAGGGACCTGGAAGTTGAGGCGGTATTGGCAGCGCCGGTTTTTTGTTGCATACTCTTTGCTATAAGGCAAAGTGGGCTAATCTCGATCCTTGGGTAACCTCGACCCCCATGTGCTATTTTTATTGATGATGTCACCAATCCATATTTTTTCGCCGATTTGATTTTTCGATAACAATCTTAGAGATGCCCCTGGTAACTAGACACAGAGAAGCTGGATTATACATATGTAATTTTTTGTCCAATTTGAATTAAATAAGTCGTGCAACCCTACATTAACACGTGCTTTTGCAGCGTATCTCAAACGTTAAGATACATGAGTTTCAAAAGCAAGCAGTATGCCTGATTAACACTGAGGATGATAGATCTAATTTATTTAAAAAAAAAGGGTGACAGCAGACGATGTTTACAACATGTGTGACATCATGACAGGTCTTCCCCAGATCGACCTTGACCTTTGTGAGAGATCGAGGTTACCCCACCTTTTTTTACGACCGTGGTCTAACCTCGATCCCTTAATCAATTTAACGTCATTTTCTAACAATATGTTATAAAAATATATCATGTTTTAGCAGTGGATGGTCACAATCACATGCAACAATAACTGTCCGGCCCTGCTTCCGCATATTCTGACGTTGAATAATATTTAAATGGGTTGTAACATAAATGAATTATTTTGGCTTCGTAACGCAGCTGTTCCAAATGTATTCTAACTTTGCGTTATGACTATCCGTGTAATAAATAAATATAGTGTCAAGGAATTGCTTTATCTATCGTTGGGCATAGGAGGCACAGTTATGTGAATTAATATTGTTGCTTTCGCACACTAAAAATCACGATATGCAGATTAAATCACCCACCTATCCCAGGGGGTCCCATTGACACGATATGACCAAAAGTGGTTAAAGCGTCCTCAATAACCAACCAACCAACCTATCCCAGGGGGTCGAGGTTAGACCAAGGGGGCCGAGGTTCGACCATGGCCCCCACTGCCTTTCAGGAGATGAGCACTCGCCACAATCTGCCTAGGTTTTCGTTTTTTCTATAAAATCATATTATTTGAATACTATGGTTTACTGTTTGAACAAAAAATAAGTTCATTTTACATTATTAAAGAAAATAGACGTTTTTTTGTCTTAAGGGGTCGAAATTAGCCCACTTTGCCTTATATAGACTATGAGAGGTGGGGCTTAGTGCAGATGACCGCGTGTGGACTAATAATGAACGAAGAAGTTAAGCGCTCGTGGTCATAACGTCCTCGTTATTCCACACTTACGTCATAAAGCTCATGAATAATAAACGTTTGGCCTTAACTAGGCCTACAGTACAAACAGTACAATGTGATTAACCAAAAGAGAAACGAAACGAAATGGACAGTGATCGAAGTTGGCAGGTGATCGAATTTGCACGACCGTCTCCTAACTCGGATTTCCCATTTTGTTTCAGTCAGTGCGAAAATGTAAATGCGCATGCGCAAAATACACCCTAGGTGCAGCTCCAACAAGAGTGCCGATGTTGACTGCTTGAGTGACGACGTGTTAGCCAAGGTGACGCTGAAATAAAGGTAATGTTTATGAATTTTTACAGTTAGGTCTGCTAACGGGTAGCCTGGTAACAATACGTTAGAGTCGTAGGAATGTTTGAGAAAGGGATAACCTTGCAGGCGCCTCTAGACACCCAGCGTTGTCGTTTCAGCCTGTAGGCCTATTATGCACGGGGATGTTCAAAAGGAACGGGCGCATTTGAAATTTCTTAGTTCAGTTATTAGGAGTCACAGGTTCTAAATAAGACATTTCCGGATAGATTACTCTTTTAGCTATCAAATTAATCCAAATAATAAAAAATATCTTTCACTTGTATAGATCTAAGTCTAAGTATTTTTAAAGAGTTCTTGCGGAGCACCAACATCTAAATCGGGCGCAATCTTTGTTTTGGAGTTCGAATTTCAGGAATCTTCAAAAACGGTCGAATTAGCTGTAATTTCTTGCAACATTTTCATTTCGAAGAATAAAGCATAAAAATAACCTGATACCGTGTGTTATTAGGCTTAGGCTGGGTCTCGGGCACTAAATTGTATAAATGCGCGGCGCATTTTTCCTATCCATTTGTGCAGCCCTGGCGAGCGAGTGTGAAAATGCATTGGGGGAGTACCCGACGACAGAAATATAATGGAGCCCTAGCGGAGGGAGTTGAAGGCAGAGAGTGGGCTGCTGGGTGTGAATGTGGCCTGGTTCCCAAACTTGGCCTAAGCCTATAGGTGTGTTTGATTTGGTCCACATAGGCTGTGGCCGCTATAGGCTGTAGACGCCAGGGGGGGTTGAGGTAGCGGGAAGGGGGAGGGGTGGTGGGTGTCCAGGGATTAGCGCTGACCAGCACAGCAGGGTGGCTGACTGGGTCTGTGCGGACTGCGGTTCGAGCTGCTGCTGGCCTCCCCCTGGTTCCTTCCTGCCACTGCTGCTCCTGCGTCGCCCCCTTATTATTGATTATTCGTATGAATAAAATGTGTCGTATCGTCAGTGCCCGCCTCTGGATTTTTTGCTTTCAATGCAATCTCAAACAGCCCAGACCATTAAGCCACTTAATTAACACCCTGTGGGGGCCGGTGGGCATGTCTCGATCTCAACCATAACTTAATCTTAATCCCTCAGTTAATGCCTCCTTTCAAGTTTGCCACTCCACCCCTCAACGAACTGACAAACCAAGCCCCCCGCTCCCCAGAAAACACCCTGTCCCTCATGAGCTGCCAACGGTGGCCACAGCCTATGGCGGCCACAGCCTACGTACCCCTTTGATTTACCTAAAACTGACGGAAAATAGGTTAATAAATTAGTATTACACTTTTGTCCAGAAGTACCTAATTATTACATTTATGATCATCTCTATGTGTATGGTGTTTGCTGAGTCAATCAAAAACCACCACCAATGTGCAGGTTTTGATGTCAGTGCCTGACATCAAAACCTGTAGCTCTGACGGTTACTATGGTGTAGGCTGAGGTATGGAAAGCGATATGCCTATGTCTTACAACTAATTCCTTACAACCAATGGTCAGAGGGAAGGTGTATCTCTCTATATTAGTCTATTACTCTCCGACTAGGTGGAGACCGATGTTTGGGTGGGAAATTTCCAAGATACGACATATGCTTTATCGTTTAGGCTCTTTCGACTTCATTAGGTCCTGTCAGTCACTGAGTCAGGTACAGGTTTAGTACATTTTATTTTGCATCTCTAATTAAACAGAACATATTAAGTCGAAGTCTTAGCATGCATACCATGCTCTATATTATAGGGCTCCAGACTCCCTATAGCTAAGTCACAGCTGCTAGAGCCTTGTTGTTACCTAGAAAAACGTCATAAGTTTACAAGCTTGAGGTTAGCCTCCACTAACATGAATATAATATATAGTATAGACCTACTAGCCAGGCCTATAGGCCACACCTTTTTTTTCCTCACAGCTGAGGGGTGCAACTTATATATGGACCAAGTCTAAGCTTGTCTCTCAGGATATGAACGGTAGCGCCGCTGTGAGCGTGTTAATTAAATACAACGCGACACATTTCATCCCCACACTGGCCACAGACTGGCACAGTACAAATACCCTGCCACCATCCCAGTACCGCCTTCCCTTCCCCTTTCCCCTCAATCCGAAAGTGTGACTTGTATGCACTGGTGCGACTTTCTCAAACTTGGACGCATGGTAAGTTATTTCAATATGCACTGGCCCGAATTGGAATTTTTGCACCAATATTGTCATAATGACTTGTTTTGTCAAGAAATGCAAACAAACACTAGTTTCTGCTTTGTTGTCCTGTTGTAGTAAATTATTATTATTGTGATGGCGTAAATAAATTCACAATATATCACCTATCTGTTTTGTGCTGCAGCTATATTTCTGAAATATTCTTAATCCTATCGCTGGGTCATCCGCAATGGACCCACCCCTCTGTGTGGCTTTTGCGCAGGTAGTCTGGTTTGCTGTCTCTTTCTGCTTAACTTCTGTCACAGATAGTCTGTATAGGGCTATAAAGTCTTGTTCGCTTAGACTTCCGGTTTATTCATTTTGGGGACAAACAAACGAAGCACGTGTTCGGAACGAGTTTAGAAGCTCTGCGCACACTATTATCCCGACTATCTGTGACGTAGGGGTGACATGTATGCTACGCAAAGAGAGAGACCGGGAACCAGACTACCTGCGCAAAAGATAGGCGCCGAGGGGTGGGTCCATTGCGGAAGGCCTAGCGATATGATTCAGAATATTTAAGAAATATAGCTTCACAAAACAGATAGACGACATATTTATTTTTCGTTTGCGCCATCACAAGGACGAATATTTGTTAAGACTGGACAATACGACTGAGAAACTAACTTTTTTTTGCATTTCCTACGAAAATGAGGCATTATGACGTCACACAGATTTTCCCCGACTGACAACGTTGGCGCAACGCTTCAAACAGAAAACTTACAGAAATGAAGAAACTTGGTCTTTTCGTGATCCAAAAGTGATACGAAAACATCCAACTGGTCTTGTTTTATCCTTACCATGTGGTTTAATGACGCATCCGTGTGCTGTTACTCCATGCACTGCACATTTTGACAGCGGAATGGTTAAGTCAATCACTTGCTCTCGCCATTTTTGGTACCGCGGAGGCACGCGAAACTGTGTGACGTCACTCGCTGTGTGGTAAACTTGTGAAAGCCCGGGTGCAGGGCTAAATTTAGAACATTATTTTTAGCTTTCGAGTATTTTGAAGACAGATTTTTCCTTGTATATTCCCAAAGTTCTGCGCTTCATTGCCTACAAATATTTTAACGTATATCTCTCATAGCCATGTGGGGGCCTCCCTGGTGTAGTGGTTAGCGCACTAGACCGCAGATCAATAGGTCCTGGGTTTGAATCCGGGCTCGGGCACCTAATCTGGGGCATGTTTCATTCCTTCATCCTTCATCGTCTCGGGAGGTTCCTTGGCCCAATTTAGCCTGTATGTGTACAAAAGTGGCCTAAAACACCAACATTCCATTCATAGCCATGTTTAGTGAAATGGTACTCCTAGTCTTTAGAATAAACCTGGAAAGAAATTGACTTATAGCTGCCTATACTTCAACATGGAGCACGTGTGTTTGTTTGTCTCCAAAACTGAACTCTCGCTGCCCGATCGCGAGAACTGTATAGCCCTATACCAGTGTTGTGCAGACTTGAAACATGGTCAAAACACCTGCTACATCTTTAATTTTTAAGCCATATACCTGTAGAGCCCAATAGTTGTAAATACATCCCTATACAATGTCATTGGTTGTAAACAATTCCTTATACAACGCCACTGGTTGTAAACAATTCCCTATACAACACCACTGGTTGTAAACAATTCCCTCTCCCAGTATGACCCCACTGGTTGTAAGACAGTTCCCTATTGAACTCCAATAGTTGCAAGACAATTGCCTATAGGACCCCATTGGTTGTAAGACACTTTCCTATAGGACCTATTGGTTGTAAGACACTTTCCTATAGGACCCCATTGGTTGTAAGACACTTTCCTATAGGACCCCATTGGTTGTAAGACACTTTCCTGTAGGACCCCATTGGTTGCAAGACATTTTCTTATAGGCCTAGGACCCCATTGTTGGTAAGACATTTTCCTATACAACCCCATTGGTTGTAAGATGCTTTCCTATACAACCCCATTGGTTGTAAGACCTCGCTATATGACCCCATTGGTTGTAAGACACTTCCCTATATAACCCCATTGCTTGTAAGACACCTCGCTATATGACTCCATTGCTTTTAAGACACTTCCACAGCTGCAAATTTAGTCAAAGTATTAAAATATCCTGTTATATATTTATATCCGATTAAGGAGATATATGGTCGAAATTGCCTGGCCATTAGAGACAACAATATTATATTGGTTGAAGGGCCGGGTGAAAAAATACCATGGTATTTACCATAGTGATTACCATGATATTTACCATGGTACAAATACTATGGTATTTTTGCGGCAATTTCAAGGTATTTACATCAAAATACCATGGTATATTACCATGCTAAATTGTGATCATTATCACAGTAAACCTGGATTTTACCTTGATATACCATGGTAATTTGTGGTATTTACCACAGTAAACCATGGTATTTACCAAACCAGGGTATTTACCTTGATATACCCTAGTATATTATCATGGTAAATTGTGGTATTTACCACAGTAAACTATGGTATTTACCATGAAATACCAGGGTATTTACCTTGAAATACCAGGGTATTTACCTTTATATACCAGGACATTTACCTTGGAATACCAGGACATTTACCTTGAAAAACCAGGGTATTTACCTTGAAATACCAGGGTATTTGCCTTAAAATACCAGGGTATTTGCCTTAAAATACCAGGGTATCTGCCTTGAAATACCAGGGTATTTACCTTGAAATACCAGGGTATTTACCTTGAAATACCAGGGTATTTACCTTGATATACTGTGGTATATTATTATGGTAAATTGTGATATTTACCATGGTAAACCAGGGTATTTCACTTGATATACCATGATTATGATATATCATGGTAAATGATGATATTTGCCAGTCGTACAGGTAGAGTTAGACCTCAATATATCATAGCATATATTGACATAATTCTACGACCATCTCTAGCTGTCATTCGATTGTCATGTTATAGTAAAAAAAACCCTGATTTTCAGTTTACATTAGCTTTATCAATTGCAACCATTCAACTACAAATAACGATGAAATGCAATTAGCGATGGATTTACTCCTGAGACCCAGATAAATTTAATCTTGGTCATCTTCACGGCAGCCTCGCTTGCCGGCATGAACATCCTTCGTGTCAGTCTAAATGAAACATGGAATAAAAGAAATAAATACAGTAACCACAACATGATAAGACAATTATATAGTGACCAATATACATTAAAGAAATTGATCGGCACAATATTATCGGACTATATCATGTAACCATGGGTATACATATCGTGATGCAACTTAACTTGAAATGTAATTATTTAATGGCAGAAAAATCACGTCAAATTAAGCCACAAAATGTATATTTGAACCAGGAACACCTCTCTGAAGGTGGTCAGCCACAGCAAGGCAGGGTTAAGTTCTACAGGACCAAAATGTACCTCATGTGTACAGGATTTGGTGCCAGGCAGGGGTGGTGATAACGGGGGCTGGGGGAATCACCACCTCCCCCATCCACAGGCAACTTTAATGCCAGGCCCCCATTCACGGCAGGCGGCCGGTCCTTTTGCCCTCTTTCATGTCTTTACATGTACAAATCCAGAGATAAAGGTTCATCTTCCATGTAACACGTCATGAAAATTGAGGGCACTCCTGCCAGGGGACAGGAATTGCAAGGATCATAACCATGATAACAGACATAGCATGTAGGTATACAAATTCTACAAACATATACTCACAAGCTGTACAGCGGCATACAGCACTGACATGTGCATGGACAGCAGCTTAGTGTACAGAGTGTGCAGCCACAGATGGACAGCACAAGAATTACAGCAACCCAATGAGGTTGGTGGTGAGGGGTGGATGATTGGAGAGGGGGTATGAGGGATTTGGGAGGTTGTAGAGGGGTACAAGCTTGGGGAATGGGTAGTGGGGTGATCTGACTAACATCCCTGATGTGTTTAAGGAGTGACATGCAAGCCTTTACATGAATATGAAGCGACATGACGTGACAGGTCAAAACCCAACCTGGGCAAGAAAGCGACATGATGAGACAGGTCGAAAGCCAACCCTGGCAAGGAAGCGACATGGCGTGACAGTTCAGAACCCAACCCTAGCAAGGAAGCGACATGACAAGACAGGTCTTGTCACCCGAAAGCCAACCCTGGCAAGGCAGTGACATGACGTGACAGGTCAAAACCCAATCCCGGCAAGGAAGCGACATGACAAGACAGGTCGAAAGCCAACCCTGAGGAGTGTTTAAGGAGTGACATGTAAGCCTTTCTGTGAATATGAAACGACATGACGTGACAGGTCAGAACCCAACCCTGGCAAGGAAGCGACATGACAAGACAGGTCGAAAGCCAACCCTGGCAAGGCAGTGACATGACGTGACAGGTCAAAACCCAATCCCGGCAAGGAAGCGACATGACAAGACAGGTCGAAAGCCAACCCTGAGGAGTGTTTAAGGAGTGACATGTAAGCCTTTCTGTGAATATGAAGCGACATGACGTGACGGGTCAGAACCCAACCCTGGCAAGGAAGCGACATGACAAGACAGGTCGAAAGCCAACCCTGGCAAGGCAGTGACATGACGTGACAGGTCAATACCCAATCCCGGCAAGGAAGCGACATGACAAGACAGGTCGAAAGCCAACCCTGAGGAGTGTTTAAGGAGTGACATGTAAGCCTTTCTGTGAATATGAAGTGACATGACGTGACAGGTCAGAACCCAACCCTGGCAAGGAAGCGACATGACAAGACAGGTCGAAAGCCAACCCTGGCAAGGCAGTGACATGACGTGACAGGTCAAAACCCAATCCCGGCAAGGAAGCGACATGACAAGACAGGTCGAAAGCCAACCTTGAGGAGTGTTTAAGGAGTGACATGTAAGCCTTTCTGTGAATATGAAGCGACATGACGTGACAGGTCAGAACCCAACCCTGGCAAGGAAGCGACATGACAAAACAGGTCGAAAGCCAACCCTGGCAAGGCAGTGACATGACGTGACAGGTCAAAACCCAATCCCGGCAAGGAAGCGACATGACAAGACAGGTCGAAAGCCAACCCTGAGGAGTGTTTAAGGAGTGACATGTAAGCCTTTCTGTGAATATGAAGCGACATGACGTGACAGGTCAGAACCCAACCCTGGCAAGGAAGCGACATGACAAGACAGGTCGAAAGCCAACCCTGGCAAGGCAGTGACATGACGTGACAGGTCAAAACCCAATCCCGGCAAGGAAGCGACATGACAAGACAGGTCGAAAGCCAACCCTGAGGAGTGTTTAAGGAGTGACATGTAAGCCTTTCTGTGAATATGAAGTGACATGACGTGACAGGTCAGAACCCAACCCTGGCAAGGAAGCGACATGACAAGACAGGTCGAAAGCCAACCCTGGCAAGGCAGTGACATGACGTGACAGGTCAAAACCCAATCCCGGCAAGGAAGCGACATGACAAGACAGGTCGAAAGCCAACCCTGAGGAGTGTTTAAGGAGTGACATGCAAGCCTTTCTGTGAATATGAAGCGATATGACGTGACAAGTCAAAACCCAACCCTGGCAAGGAAGCGACATGACAAGACCGGTCGAAAGCCAACCCTGAGGAGTGTTTAAGGAGTGACATGTAAGCCTTTCTGTGAATTTGAAGCGACATGACGTGACAGGTCAGAACCCAACCCTGGCAAGGAAGCGACATGACAAGACAGGTCGAAAGCCAACCCTGGCAAGGCAGTGACATGACGTGACAGGTCAAAACCCATTCCCGGCAAGGAAGCGACATGACAAGACAGGTCGAAAGCCAACCCTGAGGAGTGTTTAAGGAGTGACATGTAGGCCTTTCTGTGAATATGAAGCGACATGACGTGACAGGTCAGAACCCAACCCTGGCAAGCAAGCGACATGACAAGACAGGTCGAAAGCCAACCCTGGCAAGGCAGTGACATGACGTGACAGGTCAAAACCCAATCCCGGCAAGGAAGCGACATGACAAGACAGGTCGAAAGCCAACCCTGAGGAGTGTTTAAGGAGTGACATGTAAGCCTTTCTGTGAATATGAAGCGACATGACGTGACAGGTCAGAACCCAACCCTGGCAAGGAAGCGACATGACAAGACAGGTCGAAAGCCAACCCTGGCAAGGCAGTGACATGACGTGACAGGTCAAAACCCAATCCCGGCAAGGAAGCGACATGACAAGACAGGTCGAAAGCCAACCCTGAGGAGCGTTTAAGGAGTTACATGTAAGCCTTTCTGTGAATATGAAACGATATGACGTGACAGGTCAGAACCCACCCCTGGCAAGGAAGCGACATGACAAGACAGGTCGAAAGCCAACCCTGGCAAGGCAGTGACATGACGTGACAGGTCAAAACCCAACCCTGGCAAGGAAGCGACATGACAAGACAGGTCGAGGGCCAACCCTGAGGAGTGTTTAAGGAGTGACATGTAAGCCTTTCTGTGAATATGAAGCGACATGACGTGACAGGTCAGAACCCAACCCTGGCAAGGAAGCGACATGACAAGACAGGTCGAAAGCCAACCCTGGCAAGGCAGTGACATGACGTGACAGGTCAAAACCCAATCCCGGCAAGGAAGCGACATGACAAGACAGGTCGAAAGCCAACCCTGAGGAGTGTTTAAGGAGTGACATGTAAGCCTTTCTGTGAATATGAAGCGACATGACGTGACAGGTCAGAACCCAACCCTGGCAAGGAAGCGACATGACAAGACAGGTCGAAAGCCAACCCTGAGGAGTGTTTAAGGAGTGACATGTAAGCCTTTCTGTGAATATGAAGCGACATGACGTGACAGATCAGAACCCAACCCTGGCAAGGAAGCGACATGACAAGACAGGTCGAAAGCCAACCCTGGCAAGGCAGTGACATGACGTGACAGGTCAAAACCCAACCCTGGCAAGGAAGCGACATGACAAGACAGGTCGAAAGCCAACCCTGAGGAGTGTTTAAGGAGTGACATGTAAGCCTTTCTGTGAATATGAAGCGACATGACGTGACAGGTCAGAACCCAACCCTGGCAAGGAAGCGACATGACAAGACAGGTCGAAAGCCAACCCTGGCAAGGCAGTGACATGACGTGACAGGTCAAAATCCAACCCTGGCAAGGAAGCGACATGACAAGACAGGTCGAAAGCCAACCCTGAGGAGTGTTTAAGGAGTGACATGTAAGCCTTTCTGTGAATATGAAGTGACATGACGTGACAGGTCAGAACCCAACCCTGGCAAGGAAGCGACATGACAAAACAGGTCGAAAGCCAACCCTGAGGAGTGTTTAAGGAGTGACATGTAAGCCTTTCTGTGAATATGAAGCGACATGACGTGACAGGTCAGAACCCAACCCTGGCAAGGAAGCGACATGACAAGACAGGTCGAAAGCCAACCCTGGCAAGGCAGTGACATGACGTGACAGGTCAAAACCCAACCCTGGCAAGGAAGCGACATGACAAGACAGGTCGAAAGCCAACCCTGAGGAGTGTTTAAGGAGTGACATGTAAGCCTTTCTGTGAATATGAAGCGACATGACGTGACAGGTCAGAACCCAACCCTGGCAAGGAAGCGACATGACAAGACAGGTCGAAAGCCAACCCTGGCAAGGCAGTGACATGACGTGACAGGTCAAAACCCAACCCTGGCAAGGAAGCGACATGACAAGACAGGTCGAAAGCCACCCCTGAGGAGTGTTTAAGGAGTGACATGTAAGCCTTTCTGTGAATATGAAGCGACATGACGTGACAGGTCAGAACCCAACCCTGGCAAGGAAGCGACATGACAAGACAGGTCGAAAGCCAACCCTGGCAAGGCAGTGACATGACGTGACAGGTCAAAACCCAACCCTGGCAAGGAAGCGACATGACGTGACAGGTCAGAACCCAACCCTGGCAAGGAAGCGACAGGTCGAAAGCCAACGCTGGCAATGATGTGACAGGACAGGACAGGTCGAAAGCCAACCCTGGCAAGGAAGCGAGATGAAAAGACGAGAACGTCAAGGGTAGCTTGAGAAGGAGACGAAAATCTGGGGATAAGTGCAACTGGAATATATATAGCGAGTGCCGACTATGTACATGCATTACTGACAGAGTATAGGCCGAAATGTCCGCGCGCCGTGAGTCATTTGGCGTATCGAAGCTTTATAATGGGATCGGCCATGTTAAATGTCTGTTTTTTTGCGTGCAAAGCACTGGTCTGATTTGAATGGTATTTGGCACACATGATGTCAGTAAAATTGGTACCTATTCCACGACATACAGGAAGTCTATCCGCATTTATGTAGGCACAGCGATTTTTCTCCATTTTTATTCGGGTCAAATTTAACCCTCCAATAGCTCGAAAGCTATAAATGTGAGGTGAAATCTGAGACCACATTTCTTTTGTGCCTCTCTCAAAAGAATACTTTGAGACAAACCGCGGATCTCTAGAGCCAATATTAACGGAGCTACGAAAAAAAACATGATTCGTGACCTTCGAGCCAGCCAGCCAGCCAGCCAGCCAGCCAGCCAGCCAGCCCGCCCGCCCGCAATAAATCAAAATCCTCAATAATCAATTCATTAAATACTCCTTGAATTGTTACGGAATCAACTATCACTTATTTGTAGTTTTGATATATGACCTTATTTGCTTTCCAGGTTCCAATTGCAAAGGATAAACACAAATCTGTGAACACCATAAAAAAATCTTTCTTTACAAATCATGCAGCCAGGAAAGCAAAAGTTACGAGACACACTCTTTTGGCTCCCCCAAAATTTGGTACTGGTCCAAAGCTTATTATAATAAAATATCTTGTCATTGTATACCTACCGGTACTCTTATGTCATTTGAATCAAATAGCTGTTAGCATTTATTCTCATGCGGAACTGAAATTTATATGTAATAAACATAATATTTTAGTTTAATTTCTCTTGCATTGTTTCTTTCTATTATTTATATAAAATTTGCATGGTGGTGGTGGGGGGGAGGCAAGCACTGCCGACCGGAGGGAGAACGGGCGGCGATTCAAAAGGCGCTGTATTCATGAAATTTGACGACCAAGGGAAGGAGGAAGGGGGGCCCCAACATTTGACGAGAGGGCATGAACTATTTTGACTGAGCTATGACGAAATGGCAGGGGCGGATGTAGGAATTTGCCAAGGGGGGGGGGGGGGGTTGCTCTGAAAACTTCCGACCGAGGGGTGGGTGTGCTCTCTGAAAAACTTGCGACCGGAGGGGGAGGGGGAGCTTTGGCTTGGAGAACCCGACTTTAACAGTGTATGTTCAGTTTCCCAAGGGGGGGGGGGGGGGGTGCTTTCTGAAGACTTGGGACTTTAACATGTATGTTAACATGTGTGTTATATGTTCTATATGTAACCCCCCCCCCTAGATCCGCCACTGAAATGGATTTGTAATAAAGGCGGAGCGCGAGACCTGCGTGAGTTATGCTGAAAGAGTCGTTCCCGCTGTCATGAGAGTTAACGTTCTACCCCCCCCCCCCCCGCCCCCCCTCCCCCATCTTTCCTAAACGTTCAGCGACTATGGAGCCTACTACTGGCCTGGCCTTTGATTATCGGGATTGCCTTTGGAGTACGTGTATTCCTGTGTACCAACCCCGTGGCACTACCCTGGCACCGGCATAGCCCCCCCCCCCCCCCCACACTTCGGGTTAATTATCATTAACCCGTGTGTACGTGGATGTCAGTACTGCTTCTTCATGATACTTCAACGGCTGATCTAGATCTAGTCTGGATACACTTAGGCATTCTTTATGCTGGAGCCTCTCAAAATGGTCCAGGACTCTTGCATGGGGAACTGGGTCGGGTGCTACATTCGCTTGTACACACGGCTCAAACAGGTACGGAGCGGCACCCAGGGCAATATCGTTATCAATTTGGCTTTCACCCTCATTACTTTCTACAATATTATCAGACACCTCGGTTGCCTTCTCCTCCGATGAATCCATCGCGAATCTGAAGAAGAGTCCCGCTTTATTCAAGCGCGGTCTTTACAGTGCTCTACAGTGGGCACGCTGTGCGCGCTATCGTTTGGTTCCCCAATGACGTCACGCACGCTGATGCTCATTCGCGACGCTTTTCAAAAATGGAAAGAGGGTGGTGCTCGTTGAAGAGGTCGTGCGGCATGAGTTTGGGTTTTAAAAATAGCAGCAATGTATCATATTCATTGTAAGATATTTATCTTTCATATGCATTGGTCAATCGGATTTTTTTTTGCTGCGTGGCACAAACACTTTAAGATACTGCTTAACTGGCTAGATCAATCTAATGGAAAACTGAAAAATCTGAGAAGATAATCTTACTTGAGCTACTGATTAAATATAATGGTGTGAATAGAGAAACTGAGCATACTACAGATAAATTAAACAAAAAAAACCCCTTAAATTTCAGTCATAAATAGTTTTTGGAACACTTTCTTTGTGGGGATGATTAACAGATATTTTTTTGTGACTGCACGTATAAATGATCGTATGAAAGTTGACTTTATTAGACAGAACATTAAGTCGTCTTTATGACGCTTTCATATAAATTTGAGGAAGCTTGTCCTAAAGTGCATGGTGTATGGCTGTTTCTGGTATCTGCACTTCTTTTACCAACCATTTCTCAATGTGCAAGAACTGGTCTAAAAAAGGATGATTGACTCCTATCTGTTTAATGTTTGTGATTGTGCTGATACCAGTGAACTTAATTTAAAAGAGCAGGTGGTAAGTTATTACATAATTGCTTTCATATGAGCATAAAAGTGGGGATGCCTGATGGTTATCTGGAATTCTTTCTTCCAGCTTTTTCTCATTGCACAATCACTGGTCTCATGTTTAATTATATAAAAGTTACTTCTTTATGAAAATGGTTGTTGGCATATTTAAGTTTCTGCAGTTGAGGACGATTATCAGCTGAAAACTAACAAATCAGTGACTATCGATTGAGGGGAAATTAGGTTGGCCACCTATACTCCAATTAACGTAAGTGTATAGCACAGAAATATCAATCCTGATTGGAACATGACCTGAACCAATGTAAGCGATACAATCGAATCTGCACTATCCAATTATACCAGATAACAAATGGCATTTAATATGATACATTCTTACCCACCACTATGTTAATACTTTTGATCTTGTTGCAGTGGTCGCTGAAATGATTATACTTTGGATATGTCTGTTGGCGGTACCGCCTGGTCTACCTGTCAATGCTGTCGGTAGGTATTTTACATCAGGCCTAATTTTGGTTTACATTAAACTCCTTATTATTTCAAGTGGGATTTCTTAAGCAATTGGGATTTGAATGAAATGTTTTCATGGTTTCAAATCGGGCCCGTGTCACTTATTTTCATTAGGTTTTTCATATTATTTGAGACCCGGGCCTTGATATCAAGGCCCGGGTCGGCGTGAGTCGTCAGGAAAGCTGTAAGAACCGCGACCCGGGCCTTGATATCAAGGCCCGGGTCCGAGGATCGAGATGCGTATCGGAGCCACAATGTATCCAGCCCCAGCCAGCCCGAGCCACTTCACCTCTCAGCAGGTGACCTGTTGCTATCAGCCTATTAGATTAAGTACCACCACCCCTTCCGCCCCGCCCCCCGTCGGTGTACGATAAAGTTGGCGGCTGGAGGAGAGCAGTGGAGGAGGGGGTGGATGGCGGGGGCGGCGGGTGGGGGTGTTTGTGTGAGGGCTGTGGGTGGCGGGGGCGGCGGGTGGGTGTGTTTGTGCGGGGGCTTGGTCATTTGGTTGGTCGGGCGATTGAGTGTTGAGTGTTTCCAGTTAAGCGGTTTAACAATCGATCGCGGTGGTCGCCGATCGACATGGCAGGGAGCCATGTAAATACCACGCTAAAGATCAGGTCAAGAGAAAAATATTGGTGCTAAGCTTAATTTGGGTGATCTACGATGAGTATTAAGGAAGTTAGGACGATTTAGAAACAAATTACCTGCGAACTTTTCTACACATAGAGATCGTTGAAGAAGCAAGGCATAACTAGTTCAGCGTTACTTACTCTAATGCTACATCTCCCCCTGCAAAAACATTTACAACAGGTTGGCCTATATAAGTACTTGAGGCGACAGTGCAATAATCGTATGGTTGGGAATCACGCCAGAAAAATAATTCCATGTGGCGTTTAGTACATTGTCTCAGAAGGCAAACTTCAGCCGGCGAAATCGTTTGACGTCGCTAGAGATGGTGTTAAGCGGCTTAACTTTCAAGGCAACAAAGAGATGATATGAAAACTATATATTACACTAGTAACAAAATGCACGATTACCCCGCCACACTCCTCCGCGGCCAACTTAATCGGCAGCCAGGTTAAAGCGCTGCCAAAGCGCACATGCCTCCCCCCCCCCCCCCCCCCGTCGCCCTCCCCAACCACCAGACACCTCCACACCCCATGTCAGAGTTAATTATTATCTATCTACCCTACCTCATGTCTTAAATCAAGCTCACCAAGGGGGCATCAGGGCATCTGGCAGCCGCGTCTTCATATATACCCCTCCCACACCCCCGCCCGCTCCCCCCCTCCATCCACAACATATATGTCTGGATCTAGCAGTCCTAGCAGAGATTTTCCCATTATCTTGAAAAAAAAGATTTTTTTACATTATGTTTAATAATACTTTCTGACCATGTCATACATGTGTGTATTTGGGACCCCTTATCCTAGACCAAATGAGGTTACTGTAACAGTAAAATGTAGAAAATGGGGCCTCAATATGCACAAAAAACGATAGGCCTATGTTGCAATGTTTTCTTACCCTTGTCATTGACCTTGGTGCTTATCCTTCTTCTATGTCATGTAATAGGTCAAGGTTAATAACATACCTGAAGATGAAGGTCATACCCAGCTGGGAATTATTTTCCCAAAAATGGAATTTGTTTGATGCTATGAGCAATTTTGACCCCCCCTGGTTTATGAAATGTAGCAGTTCGCCACTATGAACGCCTCGTTTTGGACAGGGTTGATTGAAATCTATGCCTAATTGACTTCCGTGGATGAATCAATATCGATCAGAGCAATATCTATAGGAATCGGACACGATTTGACCTTGGGAAATGAAAAATGGACCAATATTCAGAAATCAGTAGTATGCTTTCGATCCGTTCGATAGGAAATAATAGTCGTCTGAGTAATATATATGCATGAACAGAACGCTCAGAAGGCGTACTATGTAACTGCTAAAAGGGTACAACCCAAAAGTGCGAGAAAAAGACTTAAAATCAAGACTTTCCTTTTTCCCGCCCAAACCTTGATTTTGGGCGGGAAAGTAGCGTCTTTACTATTTATAGCTATATTAAAGATGTTTTTGCAAATGTTTTCGTCGATTATTATAGTAGACGTTACCTTCTTACCAATTTAATGCCTTTCCGGATGTTTTTTTGGCTCATTTGCACGTATTTGACCCCTCGGAAAGGGGAACATAATTATGTCTTTTTCTACCAACATTGATTGCCTACTTTACATATTATGTGTTAAGTGACAATGAGGAATACTATTAAAACATTTTATAGAGTCAGAACATGGCAAGAGGGTACAAGTAACATGAAGTCTCTACCAGCATTATTAAGGGCGCTGTGGCTATTCACAGGGGACCCCCTTTGTTATGTAAATTTTCGATTTTCCCCATGTTTTAAGCCGTGTGACACTCTAAATGATGAAAATAGGTGTTGTGGATCTTCGGGAGTAAAAAACCCGTAATTTTGAGGGTAACACAGTTACCTTTTCATTATTCCTTTTCATGTTCTGAACACTGTCTTTCAATGTTCCCATTCGGAAAATATGAGGTTTGATGAAAGATGAAAAGTCAAAGAGCCAAATTCTGTCATTGAAAATGGTCCAAAGAAAGTCAATTTTGTTAATGGAAAATGCGTTATGGTAGCTAAAGCAACCAGTTCAACAAGTATATTCACAGTATGTTCAATAATACTGTCTGACCACCCAATGTGAGTAGTTCAACCCTTTTCCTATAACAAATGATGTCACAGTCAAATGTAGAACATTGGGTCCCAATATGCACAATAAACGACTTTTTGCAATGTTTTCTTACCCTTGCCATTGACCTTGACGGTGATCCTTCTAGAATGTCATATAATAGGTCAAGGTTAATAACATACCTGAAGATGAAGGTCATACCCAGCTGGGAATTATTTTCCCAAAAATGGAATTTGTTTGATGCTATGAGCAATTTTGACCCCCCCTGGTCTATGAAATGTATCAGTTCGCCACTATGAACGCCTCGTTTTGGACAGGGTTGACTGAAATCTATGCCTAATTGACTTCCGTGGATGAATCAATATCGATCAGAGCAATATCTATAGGAATCGGACACGATTTGACCTTGGGAAGTGAAAAATGGACCAATCTTCAGAAATCAGTAGTATGTTTTCGATCGGTTTGATAGGAAATAATAGTCGTCTGAGTAATATATATGCATGAACAGAACGCTCAGAAGGCGTACTATGTAACTGCCAAAAGGGTACAACCCAAAAGTGCGAGAAAAAGACTTAAAATCAAGACTTTCCATTTTCCCGCCCAAACCTTGATTTTGGGCGGGAAAGTAGCGTCTTTGCTATTTATAGCTACATTAAAGATATTTTTGCAAATGTTTTCGTCGATTATTATAGTAGACATTACCTTCTTACCAATTTAATGCCTTGCCGGATTTTTTTTGGCTCATTTGAACGTATTTGACCCCTCCGAAAAGAGAAAATATGTGTCTTTCTACGAACAGTTGTTGCCTACTTTACGTAAGTGATAAATGACAATGAGGAATTCTATTATAAACATTGTATAGTGTTAGAACATGGCAAGAGTGGTAAAAGTAACATAAAGTCTCTACCAGCAATATTAAGGGGGCTGTGGCTATTTATAGGGGACTTCTATGTTACGTAACTTTTCGATCTTCCCCAAGTTTAAGACGTGCGACACTCGACGCTGGAAACGACTGAAATGGGTGTTATTGATGTGAGCGAATGAAAGGCCCTTAATTTTGGGACACCTCAGAAAGGAGAAACTATGTGCTTTTCTAGGAACATTTATTGCCTACTATACCTAAGTGATAAATGACAATGAGGAATACTTAACGGAGTGCAGCAATAACTGTAAATGAAAATGTGACGATTTCTGGGGTATCATATGCCACATATACAGTGCGCTCCACTTAATCGCACTTCGGTTTATCACAACTTCCGTTTAATCGCAACAAATTTCAAATCCAAAGGCCATTTCCTATACATTCCCACAACTTCGGTTAATCGGAACACCAATTTACCTGAAAATGCGCGGGAATTTCGGATCATTGCAACATTTGAGGTCAAACCGAGGTGTTGTTAGCGGGCATGTAGAGACAACGCGCTATCAGCTGACACTTAACACCTTTCTAGCTTTGTTGTTATAGCCGGATTAACAGGTTGCACCAACAAACACAAGCCACATGCTTTATTCTTTTGGTCTCTTTGTCTTCGGGTGATTGGCATTGAGCAACGTGTGGCATGTTTGAACAAGAGACGTGATGAGTGCGATCATGTTTATAATCAAAGAAGTGTGCCTCATCTCATTGCCCTTCAACCTGTAAACTGTTCGGGTCATCCCTTCGATTATGGAGATGATAGAACTGGAGATGTTGCTTAATATGTGAAATTCCTTAAATCGATTAAGACCCAAAATCCTCAAACAGCTTCTGTATCTGAATACATTAATAATGAAAATCTCAAATCTCATTTTTTTAAACAAATGTTTAGCGTACACTTTTGTATCTGATGTGCATATAAACCCCATACGTGTACAAACATGAACATGTAGTCCGGACTGACCCGTCAAAATCGCCGACTTCGGATAATCGCAACTTAATTGCTGACAAACGGAATTTGCATTTAACCGAAGTGCACTGTACTATAATGTAAAGATCGACGTTGTGGACAGAGTATAAAGGTTGTCAAACATAATGTAGATCGAGAGAAGGTAGCCTACATTCGTAAGACCAAAAGCACGTGCAGCTAATGAATATCCAATTAAAGAAACTGATAACCCAATATGTAATCGCCTGGGCCCCCCACTGTTAATTATTCCAGCGTGCCCGACCGTCCACTTAATATTTAAGTGCCACCTAATCATTAAGCCTCGACCTGGCCACACACACACCCACGTGGTTTAAACGTATGTCAAGGCGACAAGTGAGTCGATATATCCTGATGATTCCTTCCCTGTCGCGGGTCAAGGTAAAATTCATGTTTCTTTTTAAATGGGGTGTAGTAGTGACGTAGTAAGTACCAATGTGAGTGTGTGCAAAGCGTGCTCAGTGTGTCCGGTGGCAAAGTGTATACAGATCCAGGGGTGTAATAAAATCTGACTTGGGTTCAAGGTCACCAGGATCTTGGAGGCCCAGACCGTGTGGCTTATGACCTCTTCTTTCAAGGTTGATGCACTGACTCCAGTAGTAGTTTAATCCTGACACCCTGACGCCTGACACCCAGGTCAGAGGAAACATATTCCAGACGCTGTTTTTGCCCCCTCCAACCCCGCCCCAGTTTGGAAAAAGCCCTTCCCACCCGCAACTCCCGCATCCCTCCTTCGCCTGATTCCATACACACGCTATAATAGCCTCACCCGCCACCGCGCAGGGAGTAAAGAAAGTGCTTCAGGCACGGAGCGCAACCCCTGTGTCATGTAGCGTATTCTCCGTCTGGCGCGTCTGCCCCCGGCCGCCACCTTTCTATCCAGATAAGACGGACATCGGACGCAGGTCAGCCAGTGCAGAGGGCGGGAAACTGGTGAAATGTTCGCTAAAGTGCATGCATGGTAGTTGAATACCACAGGGGTGGATCCAGAAAATCTGAATAGGGGGGGCGGGGAGGGTTGGCGGTTTCAGGGTCGGAGTTTACATTCGCGGACTAAAAGGCACTGATAATGCTATCCAAATGACAAAATCATCTTTGGGCGCAATAAGGGACCTATATAAAGCATGTAATCCCTAGACCCCCCATCAATAACGATCTCTTTCTGGAGGCCTCACATCTTGTGGTTGGTATATTTCACATCCAAGCCTTATTGCATCGAAAGCTCCGTAATTTTTAGAGATTCTGTGGGTAAAAGGTAGGCTTAATTCGCTATTGAATATAACGTGTGTTTATACTGAATACATATATATATATATATATATATATTTCATTTAAACTATTTGTGTTCATTGGTCGGCCTCAATCGTCATAAAATTATCAGCGCGGGAGAGATTTCTTTAATTTGCTTTATAGCGTTATTCAATGTACTTCAATGAAATAAAACATATGGCTAAAGTCATGGTATACGATGATGAAAACATGGTCTTCATTCTCACTGTCCGCGGGTGGGGCATACGAGGACCTTAACCAGATGTTACGCTTAGTTATTTATCCGCAATTCATCATACAAAATGTATCATAAAAATGATGAGTTATTGCGTTACGTTTTTGGCAATTGAACGTATCAGTATACGTAACCCGATGTGCATTACGTCACCAGAACAGACCTACATAGATGTTTGCGGGACAGCGCATAAGTGGCCTTTGCAACGTTTAGTCCGTATCACATCCCAAAAAAATACCTAAACATCTTCTTTTTTCTGCAAACGCATGTCTCAGTTTTTGCAGTTATCGGGAGAGGATACTTCAAAGATGATTGTGCACGGTATTGAGACTCAATTTGACTTCGGTTATATGCTATTCGCTTTCTATGGCGATCGCATTTTTTTACTGAAAAACAAGCCGTCCCTCCCACGCTTACGACTGTCGACTAAACACCCGACAGTAATATATCTTTATACATATATGCGTCGCGCGAGAGCGAAAATCCGAAACAATGGGATGCGTATCAGTAACATGGAAATGTAGTGCAATACGCTATAAAATGACAAAATAACATTACTGCACGTGAATCCCACGCTGGTTATGCCGCAGACCCATGAGGCTTGATATGGATCCCTGGTTGTAGGGTTCCGGAACTTCATTACAGTTAGGAAACTTGTCTACTCTATTCACCAGTCACGATCTATCCAGCTCAAGCCACTCCACCTCTCGGCAGGTGGTCGGTCGTTATCAGCCTATTAGTTAAGCACAACCACCCCCCCCCCCTCCGCCCTACTACCCCTCTCTTGTTAATTGCTTCACGTCATCATGACCACTACCACCACCACCGCCAGACAACTCCATACCGCACTCTCAAGTCAATATCTATCTGCTCTATCGCGTGTCTTAACTAAGCGCCCAAAGCTGGCATTAGGGCATCTGGCAGTCGAGCCTCCTTACATCCCTCTGCTCCCAACCCTGTCCCCCCACAACATATATGTCTTAACCTAGCAACCCACCTCTTTCCTCTGGAGTATGGGGCTGGCTCCAGGGACAAGATAACGATCTTTGACAGCAGTATCTGGAGGTTTCGGATGCGGATAGGGCGCCTAGGAAGTAGGGTCCTGATATCGTCCCATTGTAACAGGTGTGGTCTTCTTCACCATCGCTTTCTGACCAGCGCTCTACCATATTCTTCGACGATGATAACCCGATTTTTGTTGGTATGATCGTCAACAAACATAACATAAGAGCAAACGAGCCAGTGTAGCTGCGGGACGAGCGTTAAAATGACTACTACTTATTGTACATATATTAAAACTTCCTGACAAATGAAAATTGTTGCGTTAATCTTTATATAGTTTCTTTCTTTTCATTCTTTCATGCCTTGATTTAGGTTTGTGCGTTTTGTGTTTGTTTGACGCATAGTTATTATCATGTTAAAGTGTGAAGTTGGCACACTAGTCCAGCAAAGCAAGGGCATACCTAAAATAAATTGCAATATTATTAAACGTGTTTTTCCCCTTTGTTGTGTTTGTTTCTGTTCCCCCGTCACATGTAAATGATTATTCATCTCCATAAAATGTGAAATTTTCTTAAGCCTGGACGCTTGTGCACAAGTAGGCCTACATTTGGTCTGGTAGGGGGGTCGTTACACTTCGACTCACTAAGTAGAGCGGCGGAGAGGATTGGGTACTAAACTGAGGGAGGGGTGGAGCACTCGCCCAGTTGGGTGCTACTTTCGAAAGGGGAGACAAGTTGGGATTGTACCCGAAGCTAGGGAATGAGACACATAAGTTTGGGTGGTGCCAAATGTTAGAGCAGGGTACACATCTTTGAACAGGAGACACCTTAAATTAGGGCTGGGGAGACGACCCAGGTTGGGGGAGAGGAGACACTCCGAATAAGGGTGACTCGGATACTCCTAAATTAGGAGGGCAGAGAATCCCAAGGTTGGGGTGGTATCCCAAGGTCGGGGAGGGGAGACACCCCGAGTTTTGGGAAGAGGAGACAGTTTTAAGATGTCGTGCGTAAGTTATTTATGGAACAGTGTAGAATCTGAGGAGATTATAGGTCTTACAGTAAGACCCGTATAATTAGTGTCCCCGTACATACTACGGCGTTCACTCAATGCTGCCCACCACGAAGGCGCTAGCACTGTTGCTGCGGGCCTCAACCCGATCACCGACCTCCGGGGCCGACCGATTTAGGATGAGGAAGAATGTGTCTTTAGCCTGGATCCGCTTGGTGAGCATTCGATGAGCAAACCTATTATACAAGCATACCCCCCACCCGCCACATTCCCGCCGCCCCCCCACCCCTCCCGATCAAGTTTACAACTTGCTTGGACAGCACTGAGGACGAGGGGGTTATTGGTGATGAGGCCTGTAATCGGGCCTCGTCATCTCATTTTACCACTTCAAAGAGAGATTGTTGCCGTGGCCAAACGTAAATTTTGTAAACCAATGTGACGTATACCCCTTGACGCTAAGTCCGCGCCCAAAGGACAACCGTTACACCATAGTAGTGCTTTGGTGGAAAATGGGAGCACCTGCCCTGTTTTCTCGTAATTCCGTTATCGAGAGAGGACAATTCAAAGATGCTTGTGCACGGTATTAAATTTGACTCAATTGAGTATAGATTTCTCGGTTCAATGCTATTCGCTTTCTATGTTGAGCACATTTATTAGCTGTGAAAAATATGCCGTCCCTTCCACGCTTACGACTGTCGACTGAACACAGTTGCTATATCTCTTATTTATTCGCCGCCCGAGAGTGAAACACCGAAACATACGATGGGAAGCGTGTTAGTGATACGGAAACGTAGCGCAGTAATGATATAATGACGAAATAACATTACTGCACGTGAATAAGCACGCTGGTTAGGCTGCAGACATTGATACCTTGAATTATCTGGCTGTAGGGTTCCGGTGTCTACTCTAAGCACAAGCCACAATGTATCCAGCCCAAACCGCTTAAGCTCTCGGCAGGTGGCCGGTCGTTATCAGCCTATTAGTGAAGCACCACCCCTCCGCTCTACTACCCCTCCCCTTTTACCCGCACCACCCACAACATACTTGTCTTATCAGCCCACATTTTTTCTCACACAGGAGACTGCGCGGACCCGGGCCTTGATATCAAGGCCCGGGTCGGCGTGTTTACAGCTTTTCCTGAAGACTCACACCGACCCGGGCCTTGATATCATAGCCCGGGTCGGCGTGTTTACAGCTTTGCCTGAAGACTCACGCCGACCCGGGCCTTGATATCAAGGCCCGGGTCTCAAATAATATGAAAAACCTAATGAAAATAAGTGACACGGGCCCGATTTGAAACCATGAAAACATTTCATTCAAATCCCAATTGCTTAAGAAATCCCACTTGAAATAATAAGGTGTTATTAATTGTATGCCGTATTCGTACATACGCATACATACCCTCAGAAGATATGGTTATCCGTTTTTAAGCCACACTAGCCGCTCCGCTCGCGCTCGTAGTAATAAGCGAAAGAAATAACAGTATGACAGTATTTTGTTTATTACGTCAAATAGTGGTAGGCAGGAGGTAGACAGAAATAGCATAAACGAAAATCAGTCCAGTAAAACTAAGGCCCAATCTAATACATTGATTGAGTAAAAGCGGGCAATTTAAGCTCATACATTGATTGACTAAAAAAGCGGTTGATTGAGGGAAAAAAGGGGCTGTTTCCCGCCCGTTCGTCATTTAACATTCCTTCAGTGGACAAAATCTGCCTGAAGTTATGGTTGGATCTGTAGAATTGACGTGTAGTCCGCTTAACTTTGCTGTAAAATTGGATACTGCCGTGACTGATTGAAGAGCAGCGTGTTATAGGCATGGTTCCCAGAGCAGAGTTCCCCTGGCAGAGTTCGTTCTCTTGCTACTGATGGGAAGTTGTAGACACGAGACAGTACGGGATTTGTTTGCTTTGATGACGGTTCGGGCGATAAGGCTGTGGGAGAAATATTATTACTGTTGGCACCAAGCCAGGTGGCCCGCCACAGACATGGTCACCATGCGGGATAAGCACCCGAAAGCGATATTATGCGCGGGATAAGGTGATAAGCACCCAGCGATAGTGTTGACACATGCGTGTTGACACGTCTAAGAGCGACAATGTTGATACATCCAAGGCGGACCATGCACTGCATGCAGTGGTTCGATTGCATATACATCCAAGGCGGCCCACATCCAAGGAAAAGCGATAAGCACCCAGCGACAATGTTGACACATTCAACATGTTCAAGGCGGCTGCTGATGCCAATGTGCTAGTGCATGCAGCGGCATAGGTGGGACAGACAGCTTCATTTTATTAGTACAGAAGTACAGATGACGGTCCCTATCTAGACACAGGCGCATATGTAATTATGTTGCGTCTTCTGCACGGAACATACGGTACCACTCCGGAACTACTTCAGGCATATTTCTTCGTTTCTGAACCATCTCCCGTAGAATATCTCCAATTAGGGGTTGTGCTGTATTCGGTAAAGGGCTTATATAGGGACAAATGTGGTAACTAACCCGAACATTTTGGTACCGGGCTCTCCGTGAAATCACCGACCTCTCGCTTTCCAGGCACGTTCGGAGTGCAACATCAAATGCGATCAAAAGCTACATGTACAAAGACTTCTTTATACTACTGTTGGGTTGCCACTCATGGTCTAGAATTACTATTAGTAATTCTAGGTAATTAGGCCCCAGTCGCCTCTCTTTCCATCGCCTCCTCCCTCTCCGGCTACAAGCCTCGCCGACCGCCGACCCATCCGGCTGGGTCTTCTGGATCCGGCGCGCCCATTGGTCGGTCCCCCGGTCACTGGTCAGCGCTCCGATTGGTCGGACACCCGGTCACTGGCCAGCCCCCGGCCTATAACCCCAGCGGCACCCCCTTCACCCGCCACTTGCAGGTCCTGCCGTCGGAACGCAATTTGGCTTTTGGCTAACACGATTTATGTCGCGCCAGATTCGCTACTGCTCACGTTGTAGGCAACCGATCAAAGGACATAGTCATCCGTGGGGCAAAAACTGCAGCGTCTTACTCAGGATATCACTCCCGACATCAGGAGCAATGGGACCAACAACCGCCATGACCGCGACCACGACGACAACCAGCACGACGGCGAGCACAACGTCAACCTGCACAGTCACCACCACGGCCACCATCGCGGCGCCCACAGTAACATCTGCCTCCGTCCCAGCCCGCGGCCAGGCTGTGGCTCCCCCACCATCCTGTTCCGTGGAACCATCACTCGGACAGCTCAACGAGACGTTGATAAGGATGGCACAGCTGATGGAGAGGCAGCAGGCACAGATAAACTACCTGTTATCTGGCAGCGACAGAGTCTCACAGGCCCAGGGGCCGCCACCAGCGCCACTTAAGTCCACCCTTAAGTCCCCGCGCCAGCGCTGATCTAACCCCAAGTCCCCACGCCAGCGCCGATCCAGGCACCAACAGCTGTGCCACCAACAGTGCATCGCAGCCCTCAGGCGCCATCCATGGCGCCACCTTCGACACCGTCCCAGCAGCCCGCACTTCCCGGCCTGTTTCAACCGTGGCCGGCACCCCCGTCGCATCAGCCGTCAGGATATAGCACCATGCGCGGCGGGCCTGCTGTCGCCGGTCCCGCCTGGAAGGCATATCCAACACACACCCCTTCGGGGGCCCTTCCCCAGTCACAGGCCGCCGGACTGCCGACCCTGGCCCAGCTCCGCCAGGCAATCGCGGGATCAATTCCTTTCCCGGCAGCGCCGACTCTAGCCGGCGTTATCCAACCCCAGCCAGGACCGATACAAACCAACACAAAGGGTAGGATTGTCTTCCCGATCTTGTGGCCCAACGAATTCGTTCATAGGGCCGGCGCCGCCGATGTCCCCTTCAGCAGTCTCTCCCTGCCGGAAGTTGTGTGCGGGACAATGCGCATCCTCGGCGACCCCGCTATATCGAAGGAGGAGAGGAGGGGCCCGCACCCGGCATATGGCGGACCTGATGGTCATGGCGGAGCAATACCGTTGGCCATCGGTCCGCGCCCTGTACCAGGAGGCTTTGAGCCTCATTCAGCACGGCCGCCATAGATGGGAGACCTCCATAAGGGAATTAAAGGAGCAGATGTTGCGGCCATCAGATCTCCAAACAACCACCCACCGTGACCAACAGCACAGGACGCAGACCGATGACATCTGCATACAATGGAATTTTGGTAGGAGCGGCTGCCCCCGTGGCACATCGTGTGCCTTCTCCCTTCAGGCACGTCTGTAAGTCCTGCCATCAAGCGGGCTTCCAGCCCTTCGACCACAGGGCCAAGGCCTGCCCAAGGGACGGCCACCAGGGCCAGTCCCCCTCGCCTCCCCCTGCACAGTAACTCCACACCCCGTGGCCGGGCAGGCGGGTGCCCGGGTTCCCACTACCGAGAGCGCCTCCCCCCACCCCACCGCCCCGGGACCCGTGCCCCCCCCCCCCCCCCCAGCCCGCAAACGCTGCCGACCACATGGTGTCACCGCATGTCCGCGCCATGACCACCCCAGACCCCAACTTTATTGCTCCCGGTCTCAACATCGCAATTGGACACGCCTTATGACTCCGGACCGACACACCTTGTTCCCGATTAACTGTGTCAAGGCTACTTAGCCCTCGGTTCCCGTTACCAACCACCAGTCTGCCTTGCGCTTGCCTGCTGTCATCGACAACTACATAAGCAAGGAGATTAGCGCCGGGGCTTTATTAGGGACATTTAGCACGAACCCGTTGCCCTTGGACATCGTTATCTCGCCTCTCTGAAGCGTGGAGAAGAAAGACCCCACTGATCCTACAGCTCGTCACAATAGACCCCCTTGTTCGCCAGGTGCAGCAGCACAGTCCAGACTGTCTGTCACAACTTCAAAGCGTACCTCGCCCGCGCCTTCCTGCAACGCCATTTCATCTGCCCCCGGGGACATAGGCATGTGTGCGTTCCCCTGGAGGGGCGCTTTGTTCTTCAATTACCAGCGCGTAGCAGACCCGATCTGACTGATCTATGAGGTCCAATTGGTCATTTGTGAGACACATCGATGACTTTTCCGCAGCGGAACCGGCAGTTAACGCTCAAGCGGCTTACCGGGACTTAATCGTTTTACTCGTGTTAACGAAGGCGTTCGTTATACAATCAACTCGGGACGTTCACGGTCGCATTCCTTGCAGACAACCGTCAAATGCCTGTGTGCTAAATACTTATCTCTTTGTTGTGTGTTGTGTGCTAGACCGTCCTTTATTTGAACCCCCCTTGCCAAGCTAACCTTCCCCCCACTGCCCTCTTCACACCCTAGTTTGGGCCGCCTTCCTCGTCACCCGCTTTCTTGGCGTCATTTTGGAAACCTAACCTCACCTTCTTATTCTGCTTTCGACCCCGCCAGATCTCTTTTTCGCGGTTCCCCCACTCTGACAGAGTTTCCTTCGCTGCTGACCCTAGCAAAGACAAAGACAAAGACAGGGCACTGCGGCCAGCATGTTTTAACTATTCCCATTTGCGCCACACCTGGCTCCCCGCTCCACCCGGCGGCCACTTATTATATGGCCGTCTCGCATCCTCGTTCCAGCGCCCCACCCCTCTCCCGCTTTCAGCTACCCTTCTGGGTCGGGCCTCACCACCCTCACCCGCTCCACACTGACCTCCCTCCCCCTCGCCTTGCCGAGGGCCGCGTAACATCAGCCCTCGCATTACGCAGGCGACTCCCTTTTAGGCGCGGGGGCTGCACGGCCGCCCTTCTGGTTGGAGCCCCCACCCAGTCCCCGCAGGCCCACGGGGACTGGCACTCGTCAGCCTACCTGCGCTACCCCACCTCCCCTTGGGTCACTGGCTTGAGGTGACTCGGCGCATGGCCGCCTCCTACCCACTCGCTGCCCCCCCCCTCCCCCACACCCCTCCGCCCCGCACTTTCACTAACCCCACTACCTCCAGCCCTACCCCTCCTCCCTCTCCCAAAGGTTTGGCCGGAACCCGCCTCCAGCCCCCTTTCAGTGGCTGCCTTGGCCGCCTCCTTTCACAGTTTCATTCACAGTTTGAATAAACTCGGTTAACGGCCACACATTTGTCTTCTCATTTGTGACTGGTTACCTAATTGTCTAGAATTACTATTAGTAATTCTAGGTAATTAGGCCCCAGTCGCCTCTCTTCCTCTCGCCTCCTCCCTCTCCGGCTACAAGCCTCGCCGACCGCCGACCCACCCGGCTGGGCCTTCTAGATCCGGCGCGCCCATTGGTCGGTCCCCCGGTCACTGGTCAGCGCTCCGATTGGTCGGACACCCGGTCCCTGGCCAGCGCCCGGCCTATAACCCCAGCGGCACCCCCTTCACCCGCCACTTGCAGGTCCTGCCGTCGGAACGCAATTTGGCTCCCAATACCCACCCACCCTAAAGCAATATTATACTACTAGTCTTTGCATTATATGACATGTTACTTTTTAATGTTTCCTTATGCCGGCGCCCAGTACGCCCTGCTGGCCGCCTCCTTTCACAGTTTCATTCACAGTTTGAATAAACTCGGTTAACGGCCACACCTTTGTCTTCTCTTTTGTGACTGGTTACCTAATTATGTCGCATCCCACTCCTGACACCAATTTCAGTATGGTTCTGAATGTCGTCGTTAATATCGCCACTTCTTTTGACACTAGTTGCTCGATCTTAAATAACTCCGCAACGCAACTTATATCTATTCCAGTTTCTTTAGTATATCATCTACGCCTATTATCATCCATGTGGTCTTGTTTTCTGATGTGCCTCTTTCCTTAGCCACTTCCTATCCTGTGCTTCTGTCTCGCTTTCGATCTTGATTCATCTGCCAAAACGGCGGCCTGCAGCTCTGAATCTGGCTTTTGGCAGCCTGTCAGGCTCACATTTAATGTTTAAACGCATCTAATTATTTAGAGGCATGCCTTCAACACGCAGATGTAAAGGTAAAGGCATGCCTTTATATAATTAAACACGTGTGTGTAAAGTTAATGTTATGTCTTCAATTCCAACCAATTAAACGAAGTCAAGTCAAACATTCCTACAAGTTTGCAACCACAATTACGACTATTTTAGGCACTCTTTGATAGATGCTAACTCTACCCCAACTGCTCCTGTTTTCTGTTTCTAACTTCACCCCAACTGCTCCTGTTTTCTGTTTCTAACTTCACCCCAAGTGCTCCTGTTTTCTGTTTCTAACTTCACCCCAACTGCCCTGTTTCTAACTTCACCCGACTGCTTTGTTTCATACTTCCCGTTTCTAACTTCACCCCGACTGCTTTGTTTTAAACTTCCTGTTTCTAACCTCACCCCGACTGCTCTGTTTCAAACTTCCCGTTTCTAACTTCACCCCAACTGCTCCTGTTTTCTGTTTCTAACTTCACCCCAAGTGCTCCTGTTTTCTGTTTCTAACTTCACCCCAACTGCCCTGTTTCTAACTTCACCCGACTGCTTTGTTTCATACTTCCCGTTTCTAACTTCACCCCGACTGCTTTGTTTTAAACTTCCTGTTTCTAACCTCACCCCGACTGCTCTGTTTCAAACTTCCCGTTTCTAACTTTACCCCAACTGCTCTGTTTCAAACTTCCCGTTTCTAACTTCACCCCAACTGCTCTGTTTCAAACTTCCCGTTTGTAATTTTTTCCCCCAACTGCCCTGTTTCAAGCTTCCCTTTTCTAACTTGACCCCAAATGCTCTGTTTCAAACTTCCCGTTTCAAACTTTCCCGCAACTGCTCTGTTTCAAACTTCCCGTTTCTAACTTCACCCCAACTGCTCTGTTTCAAACTTCCCGTTTCTAACTTCACCCCAACTGCTCTGTTTCAAACTTCCCTTTGCTAACTTCACCCCAACTGCTCTGTTTCGAACTTCCCGTTTCCAACTTTCCCCCAACTGCCCTGTTTCAGACTGTCCGTTTCTAACTTTACTCCAACTGCTCTGTTTCAAACTTCCCATTTCTAACTTCACCCCAACTGCTCTGTTTCAAACTTCCCGTTTCTAACTTCACCCCAACTGCTCTGTTTCAAACTTCCCGTTTGTAATTTTTTCCCCCAACTGCCCTGTTTCAAGCTTCCCTTTTCTAACTTCACCCCAAATGCTCTGTTTCAAACTTCCCGTTTCAAACTTTCCCGCAACTGCTCTGTTTCAAACTTCCCGTTTCTAACTTCACCCCAACTGCTCTGTTTCAAACTTCCCGTTTCTAACTTCACCCCAACTGCTCTGTTTCAAACTTCCCGTTTCTAACTTCACCCCAACTGCCCTGTTTCAGACTGTCCGTTTCTAACTTCACCCCAACTGCCCTGTTTCAGACTGTCCGTTTCTAACTTTACTCCAACTGCTCTGTTTCAAACTTCCCATTTCTAACTTCACCCCAACTGCCCTGTTTCAGACTGTCCGTTTCTAACTTTACTCCAACTGCTCTGTTTCAAACTTCCCATTTCTAACTTCACCCCAACTGCTCTGTATCAAACTTCCCGTTTCTAACTTCACCCCAACTGTTCCGTTTCAAACTTCCCTTTTCTAACTTCACCCCAACTGCTCTGTTTCAAACTTCCCTTTTCTAACTTCACCCCAACTGCTCCGTTTCAAGCTTCCCTTTTCTAACTTCACCCCAAATGCCCTGTTTCAAACTTCCCGTTTCAAACTTTCCCGCAACTGCTCTGTTTCAAACTTCCCGTTTCTAACTTCACCCCAACTGCTCTGTTTCAAACTTCCCGTTTCTAACTTCACCCCAACTGCTCTGTTTCAAACTTCCCTTTGCTAACTTCACCCCAACTGCTCTGTTTCGAACTTCCCGTTTCCAACTTTCCCCCAACTGCCCTGTTTCAGACTGTCCGTTTCTAACTTTACTCCAACTGCTCTGTTTCAAACTTCCCATTTCTAACTTCACCCCAACTGCTCTGTTTCAAACTTCCCGTTTCTAACTTCACCCCAACTGCTCTGTTTCAAACTTCCCGTTTCTAACTTCACCCCAACTGCTCTGTTTCAAACTTCCCGTTTGTAATTTTTTCCCCCAACTGCCCTGTTTCAAGCTTCCCTTTTCTAACTTCACCCCAACTGCCCTGTTTCAGACTGTCCGTTTCTAACTTTACTCCAACTGCTCTGTTTCAAACTTCCCATTTCTAACTTCACCCCAACTGCTCTGTTTCAGACTGTCCGTTTCTAACTTTACTGCAACTGCTCTGTTTCAAACTTCCCATTTCTAACTTCACCCCAACTGCCCTGTTTCAGACTGTCCGTTTCTAACTTTACTCCAACTGCTCTGTTTCAAACTTCCCATTTCTAACTTCACCCCAACTGCCCTGTTTCAGACTGTCCGTTTCTAACTTCACCCCAAATGCTCTGTTTCAAACTTCCCGTTTCAAACTTTCCCGCAACTGCTCTGTTTCAA
Source organism: Arenicola marina (assembly GCA_964019135.1). Lineage (NCBI taxonomy): Eukaryota > Metazoa > Annelida > Polychaeta > Arenicolidae > Arenicola > Arenicola marina. The sequence goes on from OZ025250.1 coordinate 13,348,960, forward strand.
ACTTCCCGTTTCTAACTTCACCCCAACTGCTCTGTTTCAAACTTCCCGTTTCTAACTTCACCCCAACTGCTCTGTTTCAAACTTCCCGTTTCTAACTTCACCCCAACTGCTCTGTTTCAAACTTCCCGTTTGTAATTTTTTCCCCCAACTGCTCTGTTTCAAACTTCCCTTTTCTAACTTGACCCCAAATGCTCTGTTTCAAACTTCCCGTTTCAAACTTTCCCGCAACTGCTCTGTTTCAAACTTCCCTTTGCTAACTTCACCCCAACTGCTCTGTTTCGAACTTCCCGTTTCCAACTTTCCCCCAACTGCCCTGTTTCAAACTTCCCGTTTCTAACTTCACTCCAACTGCTCTGTTTCAAACTTCCCATTTCTAACTTTCCCCCAACTGCCCTGTTTCAGACTGTCCGTTTCTAACTTTACTCCAACTGCTCTGTTTCAAACTTCCCATTTCTAACTTCACCCCAACTGCCCTGTTTCAGACTGTCCGTTTCTAACTTTACTCCAACTGCTCTGTTTCAAACTTCCCATTTCTAACTTCACCCCAACTGCCCTGTTTCAGACTGTCCGTTTCTAACTTTACTCCAACTGCTCTGTTTCAAACTTCCCATTTCTAACTTCACCCCAACTGCTCTGTTTCAGACTGTCCGTTTCTAACTTTACTCCAACTGCTCTGTTTCAAACTTCCCATTTCTAACTTCACCCCAACTGCCCTGTTTCAGACTGTCCGTTTCTAACTTTACTCCAACTGCTCTGTTTCAAACTTCCCATTTCTAACTTCACCCCAACTGCCCTGTTTCAGACTGTCCGTTTCTAACTTCACCCCAACTGTCCTGTTTCAGACTGTCCGTTTCTAACTTTACTCCAACTGCTCTGTTTCAAACTTCCCATTTCTAACTTCACCCCAACTGCCCTGTTTCAGACTGTCCGTTTCTAACTTTACTCCAACTGCTCTGTTTCAAACTTCCCATTTCTAACTTCACCCCAACTGCTCTGTATCAAACTTCCCGTTTCTAACTTCACCCCAACTGTTCCGTTTCAAATTTCCCTTTTCTAACTTTACCCCAACTGCTCTGTTTCAAACTTCCCTTTTCTAACTTCACCCCAACTGCTCCGTTTCAAGCTTCCCTTTTCTAACTTCACCCCAAATGCCCTGTTTCAAACTTCCCGTTTCAAACTTTCCCGCAACTGCTCTGTTTCAAACTTCCCGTTTCTAACTTCACCCCAACTGCTCTGTTTCAAACTTCCCGTTTCTAACTTCACCCCAACTGCTCTGTTTCAAACTTCCCTTTGCTAACTTCACCCCAACTGCTCTGTTTCCAACTTCCCGTTTCCAACTTCCCCCCAACTGCCCTGTTTCAAACTTCCCGTTTCTAACTTTACCCCAACTGCTCTGTTTCAAACTTCCCGTTTCCAACTTTCCCCCAACTGCCCTGTTTCAAACTTCCCGTTTCTAACTTTACCCCAACTGCTCTGTTTCAAACTTCCCTTTTCTAACTTCACCCCAACTGCTCCGTTTCAAACTTCCCTTTTCTAACTTCACCCCAACTGCTCTGTTTCAAACTTCCCGGTTCCAACTTTACCCCAACTGCTCTGTTTCAAACTTCCCGTTTCTAATTTTTTCCCCCAACTGCTCTGTTTCAAACTTCCCTTTTCCAACTTCACCCCAACTGCTCTGTTTCAAACTTCCCTTTTCTAACTTCACCCCAACTGCTCTGTTTCAAACTTCCCTTTTCTAACTTCACCCCAACTGCTCTGTTTCAAACCTCCCGTTTCCAACTTCCCCCAACTGCCCTGTTTCAAACTTCCCGTTTCTAACTTTACTTCAACTGTTCTGTTTCAAACCTCCCATTTCTAACTTTACCCCAACTGCACTGTTTTAGACTTCTCGTTTCTAACTTCTAACTGGGTAAATAGGGCTATAAAGTCTCGTTCGCCTAGACTTCCGGTTTACTCATTTTGGGGACAAACAAACGAAGCACGTGTTTGGAACGAGTTTAGAATCTCTGCGCACACTGGTATCCTGACTATCTGTGACGTAGGCGTGACGTGTATGTTACGCAAAGAGAGAGACTGGGAACCAGACTACCTGCGCAAAAGCCAGGCGCTGAGGGGTGGGCCCATTGCGGAAGGCCTGGCGATATAATTAAGAATATTTAAGAAATATAGCTGCCCAAAACGGATAGACGACATATTTTTCATTCATTTGCGCCACCACAATGACTAATATCTGTTACGACGGGACAACACGGCTGAGAAACTAACGTTTTTTTGCATTTCCTACGAAAACGAGACATTATGACGTCACGCGGATTCTCCCTGAGTGACAACGTTGGCGCAACGCTTCAAACAGAAAACTTACAAAGAATGAAGAATTTTGTCTTTTCGTGATCCAAAAGTGATACGAAAACATCCTACTGGTCTTAATTTACCTTTACCATGTGGTTTAATGACGCGTCCGTGTGTTGCTACTCCATGCGCTGCACATTTTGACAGCGGAATGGTTTAGTCGATCACTTGCTCTCGCCATTTTTGTTACCGCGGAGGCACGTGAAACTCTGTGACGTCACTCGCACTTTGGAGAACTCGCGAAAGCCCGGGTGCAGGGCTAAATTTAGAACGCTATTTTTAGCTTTCGAGTGTTGTGAAGACGGGTTTTTCCTTGTATATTCCGAAAGTTCTGCGCTCCATCGCCTCCAAATATTTTAACGTCTATCTCCCATAGCCATGTTTAGTGAAATGGTACTCATTGTCTTTAGAATAAACCTGGAAAGAAATTGACTTATAGCTGCCTATAGTTCAACATGGAGCACGTGGGTTTGTTTGTCCCCAAAATTGAAATCTCGCGGCCCGATCGCGAGAACTGTATAGCCCTATAGTTAAAACGAAATGTTGATAGAAATTAGAAATTTTTTTTTGTATAAGTGTATTCTCATCTTACTCATCTCTTGTTTTTCAGTCGTTTTCGAAAAAAGCCCTGAGACAACGTGCGGCGTCAAGGGCGGCGAAGCCCACCTGGTGTGGGATTATGATGATACTGTATCGACTGTGACAGCGATCCGCTGGTTCAACGGTACGGATTCCGGCACGCCCATGGGAGCATATGCCACGGGAACTGACACCTTGGCGATATTTAGTGGTTATGAGGAAAAACTAACATTTCATAAGACAAGTGCCCTTTTTAAAAGTGCCGTTTTGACCATTAAAGAATTACAAGACACGGATGAGGGAAACTACACAACGAGATTCGAGGCGGCGACTGACACAGATGATGTCTCCATACTGGAAGTTGCTCAGGTTCCTGGTATGTATATTGCGTGCACTTTTGTTGGGTTTAAATAAAATATCGGCCTTGACTTCCGCAGCAGGCTCCAATTTAAGTCAACCTATGAGGGTATCTGTTCACTTTACCGATATCCCCTCTTAGAGCCATCGCAGATATTAGACGTAATTTCCCGCGTGTCATTTCCCCTGATACATGTACACCACCATCCCCACGTAACGCCTTCGGTATTAGGTATTAAGGAGTTATTGCACTTACTACTGTTATTGTTTGTGTCACCTATATGCATTCCGATCCGTTAGCAGATCCGTCTCGGGCCGCGCGTAAGTGAGGCATTGCGGTCAGTATGTATTCGTTCGACCATCGGGGTTCAAGCGACGACGCTTTTTAGCCATTTAGCAGTGCGATACTGATAACAATGGTTAAACGGAATACCGGGTAAACAAATTGAAAAAAGAGAGGCTTTTGTTTTATTAAAAACAATTTTGTATTTTGAGGAGACTTTTTTCACTATGTTATATAGAATGAAACTAAAACACGAACAATATATAACGGAACAGTTTTTTTAATGAATAAATCTTTAAACGATTAGCACAAATAACGGAATAATAATTTCTAAAAGTACACGAACGTTCCATATGCGGTAATTATATAACAACTCCCATCTCACCCCAGTAAACCCATGTGCCATACTGGCTCTCAGATCTCACTCCCCCACAACAACAAAAATGTTAAATATAGAAAGACATAAACTTTGTGCTGAATGTTTTAACACTGGCATTCTCAACTGGTCATTCAGTCTGACATCATCCATCTAATTTGAAGGACAATTCAACTGAGATAATCTAAATATTTGTTTGGCCAATAGTGACAACACCAGATCATCTTCAGATAATACATTCACTTCCGGCGGCACAGCATCTATCATATGAACTTATAACTGTCATTACAATATATCAGTAAGCGTAACAAAAATATCTGAGAATTCTGGCAACATCCATGTGGTGTGAGATATTTTAGTTCGGTATTCAACAATCCACTTATTAAAAAACAAGACAGCCGTAGGCTGAGTTACTGACAAGTTTTTTTCGTCTTTGACGCGCACGTCTGTGGTGCCATTTAGGCGCCGAATAACTCCTTCAACGGGCAATGTAGCACTTCAGACTTTCATGAAGGGTAAATTGGGCGCGGCAGGCGCTATTTTGAACCAGTTGCCCACATGAAAGGTGTATTGGGCTCGCTGCAAGCGCAATTTAGCCCAAACTGGATCCCTAAGATGCGGATGCTGGATAAGCACAATCTAACGGCTGCTGTTCAACGCGGGCTGTTTTCCCAGATAGAGGGCGCCATTTCGAGTTGAATACGTCCAAATCTCGACTTTATACGTATGCTTGGTTACGCCCTAATGCCTATTCTCAGACTCATCATTGCTAAAGTCGACGTTTGTCCGTCTCTTGCAACCAGTCCCGACTCGCTAGCGTCGCTGTTAAGCGAACGCCGGCCATCGCAGTGCCGGACGATATCGCCCGTTGACTCATAATGGGAGCCTCAACAGGGGGGGGGGGGGGGATACACCTCTTGCGAGCCCTCTAGCGGCCAAACTAAGCGTCCTAGAGCAATTCTGTAGCAATTTCTTAGAAGTTTAATACGCCGTTTAACGCGAGGTGGACGTCAGTTTTAACGCACACGTTTCGGTACCGCAAAAAAAGTTACGCATCGCAGCAATTGTCCCTTGGTATAAGGTACAAGGTCAAATCAACCGGTAGTCGATATGACGTATAATAGTCGAGTAATAGAGGTAATAACATTATGACGTCATCACGTCATGGTGACGTCATGGCATAACGCACGGCAACGTCCAAATATCTAGACACAAATATTTGTGCCTTCAATTCAAAACGTTGATTAGAACGGCGGTAGGACTGTTAGTCCTTCAGATATAGCTTCACCTAATTACCGAAAATTGCTATTCTTCATTATTACTGATAAATGAAAAAACGAGCAGACGAACAAAGGACTCTGCAGCCCAGATTAAAAGGATAATAGTGCTTTACTGCCAATAGTAATCTGGAGACATATCGTCCCTACCATTATACGCAAAGATCGAAGGTCTAGCTATTTTTTTTCCGATTTTTGACGGATTTTCTAGTTAGAGGGGAATTTGTATACTTTATCATTGGAAAAATCTTCGGTTGCCATGGAAACGAAACTGAGACACGCGTGTGCCGTCAGCCTACCCTGAGTCTCTTGTACTCGTCCACATCTTTCATCGTGGTAAAGCGAGGTAAATTCCCTCGACCCGAAGTACATCTTATTGAAGGAAGTTTCATTATCTCCATAGGGTCCCATGTGAAACGCGTTCGACTATATGCCAAAAAAGTTACAGGGCTATCTCGCCGTGTTTATATGTAATGGCTTATCCTACTACTATCCTTCTACAACTGCAAGCATATAGCGATGGCTTTAATAGGACGCTCGTGGGAGCCCCTGCAAGCCCCAAAAACCCCTATCTTTCACCATGGGGAAAATTTCAAAAAAATCCTGTGACGTCATTTCTTGTCCGAATTCCATCTAGTAAGGACCATGGCTACTGGGTACCATGTTTAACTAAAGAAACAATCCCGAAACTGAAGATGCAGGCACCGATGAAATACGGGGCAAGCAAATTTCCCCAGCCTGAGAGATTGAGGGCTTTAACATTGGAGGTTCCATAGGGAATTGCCGTCACATCTGGAACCGGAAGTAAGACAGGAACGTATTGTTTTTATTTTTCCGCTGAACTAGAAATCTCTATCCCTACAAAATGACGCAAGTTGTGCATCTCTAGTTTTTTTTCCTGATTTTTGACGATTTTGTTCATGTACCGGAAGTGACGTCATCGTGACGTCATATAACGTATCCAAAAAATCTCAGATTTCACGGAAATTATTCTTATTCATATTTTTATGAAAAGCTGGAGTCCCAGACCGATATCTTTAACTTAAATGGGTCAAATCGCAGGGAAACTGTTCAAGGTCATTTTTGTTGTTTTTCTGAAAATGCAAAACGTAATTTTGCTCGAAAATGAGTGTGTCGCATCAATATCCGAAAGATGCGCCATAAAGGGTAGCATATTTCGAAACTTGTGCGAGATCTTTAGCTCAAATAATAACGGAGATTAGATTGTGTTCGAGGCGCGTTCTAAGATTTTTTTTCAAAAAGTTACTGTGACCTTGACCTTTGTAGCATTCTGTTTCCAGTATAACTGTTTGGGTTATACAGTTTATTTCCTACTGGTCTGGCCTCCAGCCAAGATACATAAACAAACAACAAAACAAAGACAGTCATGACAATACATACAAGCGATATGAAGTGAACATAGGAAATTTCAGTAAGTCCTCCGATTATTATGTGATGAGGACCACATTGATGTAAATAATTATCTGCCTTGTTTACTTATTGACGCCACATGAGAGCCTAACGGCACGTGGATCGGTGGTTCGCGCCCCGCTGTGGCCATGTTTGTGTGGTCGCAGAATAAAGATCCCATGTCTTTCTTCGTAAAGAGTAGGGGGTTACCCTCGGGGACATGGCTCCACTCTCCCTTCCTTCTCCCATTGACGCGATATGACCACAGTGGTTAGAGCGTCCTGAATAACCTATCAATCTGATTTTTTGTTTGGAGAGCCAAGCTTACAAATAACCACATCAATTAAGCAGAACTCGCTCGTTGTTTGTGGACATCGTCATACAATGCGCTATATATAATAATAATAATATAATATAATATCTACGCTGTTTTTCAAACACTATTGGAATGCCGTCAGTATACCCGGAGCTTTGTTACAGGCAGGCAGAGATGTTATGGCCCGTTCTACGTCTTCATAGCATATGTCATCATTAATTTTTTTATCTGTTAAACCTGTTTACTATTACTATACTATTACACTAGTCACACGTGCTTTCGTGCTTTAATAGATCTGCTTCAATCGTTCTTTGTCTTGATCTACGATTAGGCCTATATTAAGTAAGGAGTTATAACACTGATCACCTAGTCGGAGTGTCAATCAACTCGGCGCGGCTGCCCTTATATGGCTAACTGTTGGAAGCGATTAACCGCATTGTTAAGAGCCTCCCTAGCTCAGTTTGTCAGGATGCTAAGCTCTAGATCAACATGTCGTGGGTTTGAACCCTGGTACCTGCTTTGGAGGCAAGTTTCAACCATCCCCATGTCTTGTCCCGGTATGTTTTCTTGTAGCCTACATCCCACAAAAATGGCCTAAAACACCCAATATTAAATTTGTCTTATTGTTTTTTCACAAGATTTTCTTGGGTGGGAAATCTGTGTCGACGGCACATGCAGAGCCATCTCAGATCCGTTGACCCTGTCCGCTTCCGCTGACGTGAAGGTCAAGTTCACCAAGGGCGGGGCGTTGACGTGTGCCATGGACATCAGCGTGACGCTCTCTGGCGGCGTCAGTTTTGTGTTGGCGGTACCGGAAGGCCTTGGAGCGACGGCCGAGCACGCCCTCGTCCCCGCCACCCACCTGGACGCCGGATTCCTGAGCATCGACTCGACCTTCGGGAAGAACGGAGAGGTGTTCTACACCGGCACCACCACCAACGTATCTGTTATATCAGGTGAGTCAACACAGTGTGAACACCAACCCAAAAGGCCGCCATTATGGCGGACTAGCTGTAATAGTCTTGGGTCGCCCCCCCCCCCCCCCCCCACCAACTGTTACACCCAACGGACGCCCACCGGCATGCGTGTATGTTATATTACCTCCCGCGTTGTGACTCCACCGGCCGGTATTTATAGCGATTACGTAAAGTCACGCACAAAAAGTGCGTCTTTCTCGTGCCCAGGCCAGCTGGTGGCAGTAGTGCTCATAATCCCCAAAATGTCATTTCTTGAAGAGCTGTGATATTCCCCAGGCATTTTGACGATTGGCCTTCTGTGTTTTCTACTTAGCGTTAAGTAGATTTGCTAAATATGGTTTATGAATACCGGCTCAGGGCCTGCCGACCAGCTGCCCAGAAGTGGCAGTGATGGAGGAAACTCGTTCCATATGAGTTTGGATGTCTAGGACTGTATAACAATTGTCGTTGTTCCTTGGTGACGTAGACGTGGTTAAAACGCGGATATTATCGATGGCGTTCGGCGCTGCTGTGACAGAATAATACTTGGCGTCCGGAAGGAGTTACAGCGACACACGACATTGCCGTTTTTCTTTAAATCGAGACCTAAAAAGGGGCATCCTAATTCCGACCCCTAAAATATATAAACTCCACCGCCACCGACACAGTTGAACAGTTGTTTCTCGAAAATCCGACAGCGACACCACTGGACGCTGAGACGTTTTTTTAATAGACGCTGGACACTGTATTCCCTTCCCCCCCCCCCCCACCCACTCCCCACACCCTTTCCCCACCGGACACAAACCCACCTTCCAGACCCCAAATACTGACAAAGCTTCTGTCGGAAGTGGTATCCTATACGTCGATGTTGTGGCGGTCACTAGATAACACAGTAAGCTCGCATGCAATTATATTGTTATGTTAACAGCACTATTATGTATTGATTCTGTGTTGTTTTATTGCATAGAAGGTTGGTATTCTTTGAACGTATAATGGCGAGCAATATTGCTATAACCCTAATTATCTCATTAATGTACAACAGATGACTACGAATACCCACCATCTTTGCATGGCGGTCACAAAAATTTCTGGGAAATATTTTGGTGTCGACCTCTTTCAGAGCCATATTAATTACAGTATCTTACTTTAAACAAACTCACGTTTTCTTCCTTTGGATCATAATATGAAGTTTTAATATTTAAACTAGTTTGACGCGATCGTGACGTGGCACCAAACACGAAACTATTACCCAAAATGTATGGCACAGGCAGTGACGCCTCCTAGTGGAACAATATCAAAGAATAACGAAGTCTTCACAGGTCATAGCATGGCTAGGACCTCACGTGTACCACCCAGAAACGTTTTTACTGGTGAGCAACATTGCTCTTTCGATAGAAAGGCAGTTGAGCAGCACTTGTTATAGCGGTGCGCAGGGACTTCTGCTCGAGTTGTCGGTGATGATATCGCGTTAACCCACTCACCTTATCAGGTGCCTTCTCTCTGCTACTTCCCCCCGGGTGTAGGGTCCTTTGGTTGCTTGACAGATGCTTGTCTCAGATGACGCAGTATCTGTTGGTGAAGGTGAATATTTATTTGTTGTCTTACTTGAATTGCACTTTGTTTTGCCCAATCGGAACGTCTCTCCCCACGACATTTTACGTCAAAAGAAAACCCACATTGCTGTCCTAAATGTTAACTGTGGTGACCGATAAATGCTCATTCAGGATTTAGAAAGTCCACTGGGGGACTTCCTTCCTCAGGTTAGTGGGTAAGTGGAGTCAGATGTAGATGGCGTCAACAGGTTGTGGGTTCGAACCCGGGGGCATGTTTTATCCAAACCCATTATGATTATCTCGGGATCAACGCTCCTTGTGTCATTGTCTGAACTGGTCGACTGCTGACGAATGAGGCGTATCATGTCCGTAACTTCATCGTGTCGCTTACTGTTCTCACTCAGTCAAATTAGGCATTTCCACTTCGGCTGGGAATTGTCGGTTTAAAAATTGGCGCCTTGAGATACTCAATCAGATAATTTAACATAAAGACTGAAGGTATCGCAATCAGAAGAAACAGTAGTGGTTCCTGGTATTGAGAGAAGGGCATGATATAGTTGCTCCTGGTATTGAGAGAGGGGCATGATATAATAGCTCCTGGTATTGAGGGTGGTACATGCTATAATGGCTCCTGGTATTGAGGGCGGTACATGATATAATGGCTCCTGGTATTGAGGGGGGTACATGATATAATGGCTCCTGGTTTTGAGGGGGTACATGATATAATGGCTCCTGGTATTGAGAGAGGGTACATGTTATAATGGCTCCTGGTATTGAGAGAGGGTACATGATATAATGGCTCCTGGTATTGAGGGCGGTGCATGATATAATGGCTCCTGGTATTGAGGGCAGTACATGATATAATGGCTCCTGGTTTTGAGGGCGGTACATGATATAATGGCTCCTGGTATTGAGGGGGGTACATGATATAATGGCTCCTGGTATTGAGGGCGGTACATGATATATTGGCTCCTGGTATTGAGGGCGGTACATGATATAATGGCTCCTGGTATTGAGGGGGGTACATGATATAATGGCTCCTGGTATTGAGGGGGGTACATGATATAATGGCTCCTGGTATTGAGGGGGGGTACATGATATAATGGCTCCTGGTATTAAGGGTGGTACATGGTATAATGGCTCCTGGTATTGAGGGCGGTACATGATATAATGGCTCCTGGTATTGAGGGCGGTACATGATATAATGGCTCCTGGTATTGAGGGCGGTACATGATATAATGGCTCCTGGTATTGAGTGGGGTACATGATATAATGGCTCCTGGTATTGAGGGCGGTACATGATATAATGGCTCCTGGTATTGAGGGGGGTACATGATATCATGGCTGCTGGTATTGAGTCGGATACATGATATAATGGCTCCTGGTATTGAGGGGGGTACATGATATAATGGCTCCTGGTATTGAGGGCGGTACATGATATAATGGTTCCTGGTATTGAGGGGGGTACATGATATAATGGTTCCTGGTATTGAGGGGGGTACATGATATAATGGCTCCTGGTATTGAGGGCGGTACATGATATAATGGCTCCTGGTATTGAGGGCGGTACATGATATAATGGTTCCTGGTATTGAGGGGGGTACATGATATAATGACTCCTGGTATTGAGGGGGGTACATGATATAATGACTCCTGGTATTGAGGGGGGTACATGATATAATGGCTCCTGGTATTGAGGGCGGTACATGATATAATGGCTCCTGGTATTGAGGGGCGTACATGATATAATGGCTCCTGGTATTGAGGGGGGTACATGATATAATGACTCCTGGTATTGAGGGCGGTACATGCTATAATGGCTCCTGGTATTGAGGGCGGTACATGATATAATGGCTCCTGGTATTGAGGGGGGTACATGATATAATGGCTCCTGGTATTGAGGGGGGTACATGATATAATGGCTCCTGGTATTGAGGGCGGTACATGATATAATGGCTCCTGGTATTGGGGGCGGTACATGATATAATGACTCCTGGTATTGAGGGGGGTACATGATAAAATGGCTCCTGGTATTGAGGGGGGTACATGATATAATGGCTCCTGGTATTGAGGGCGGTAATGATATAATGGCTCCTGGTATTGAGGGGGGTACATGATATAATGGCTCCTGGTATTGAGGGCGGTACATGATATAATGGCTCCTGGTATTGAGGGGGGTACATGATATAATGGCTCCTGGTATTGAGGGGGGTACATGATATAATGGCTCCTGGTATTGAGGGCGGTACATGATATATTGGCTCCTGGTATTGAGGGCAGTACATGATATAATAGTACCTGGTATTGAGGGGGTACATGATTATAATGGCTTCTGGTATTGAGTGGGGTACATGATATAATGGCTCCTGGTATTGAGGGCGGTACATGATATAATGGCTCCTGGTATTGAGGGCGGTACATGATATAATGGCTCCTGGTATTGAGGGGGGTACATGATATAATGGCTCCTGGCATTGAGGGCGGTACATGATATAATGGCTCCTGGTATTGAGGGGGATACATGATATAATGGCTCCTGGTATTGAGGGGGGTACATGATATAATGGCTCCTGGTATTGAGGGGGGTACATGATATAATGGTACCTGGTATTGAGGGGGGTACATGATATATTGGCTCCTGGTATTGAGAGAGGTACATGATATAATGGCTCGTGGTTTTGAGGGGGTACATGATATAATGGCTCCTGGTATTGAGAGAGGGTACATGTTATAATGGCTCCTGGTATTGAGAGAGGGTACATGATATAATGGCTCCTGGTATTGAGGGCGGTGCATGATATAATGGCTCCTGGTATTGAGGGCAGTACATGATATAATGGCTCCTGGTTTTGAGGGCGGTACATGATATAATGGCTCCTGGTATTGAGGGGGGTACATGATATAATGGCTCCTGGTATTGAGGGGGGTACATGATATAATGGCTCCTGGTATTGAGGGCGGTACATGATATAATGGCTCCTGGTATTGGGGGCGGTACATGATATAATGACTCCTGGTATTGAGGGGGGTACATGATAAAATGGCTCCTGGTATTGAGGGGGGTACATGATATAATGGCTCCTGGTATTGAGGGCGGTAATGATATAATGGCTCCTGGTATTGAGGGGGGTACATGATATAATGGCTCCTGGTATTGAGGGGGGTACATGATATAATGGCTCCTGGTTTTGAGGGTAGGTACATGATATAATGGTTCCTGGTATTGAGGGCTGTACATGATATAATGGCTCCTGGTATTGAGGGCGGTACATGATATAATGGCTCCTGGTATTGAGGGCGGTACATGATATAATGGCTCCTGGTATTGAGGGGGGTACATGATATAATGGCTCCTGGCATTGAGGGCGGTACATGATATAATGGCTCCTGGTATTGAGGGGGATACATGATATAATGGCTCCTGGTATTGAGGGGGGTACATGATATAATGGCTCCTGGTATTGAGGGGGGTACATGATATAATGGTACCTGGTATTGAGGGGGGTACATGATATATTGGCTCCTGGTATTGAGAGAGGTACATGATATAATGGCTCGTGGTATTGAAGGCAGTACATGATATAATGGCTCCTGGTATTGAGGGCGGTACATGATATAATGGCTCCTGGTATTGAGGGCGGTACATGATATAATGGTTCCTGGTATTGAGGGGAATACATGATATAATGGCTCCTGGTATTGAGGGGGGTACATGATATAATGGCTCCTGGTATTGAGGGCGGTACATGATATAATGGTTCCTGGTATTGAGGGGGATACATGATATAATGGCTCCTGGTATTGAGGGGTGTACATGATATAATGGCTCCTGGTATTGAGGGGGGTACATGATATAATGGCTCCTGATATTGAGGGGGGTACATGATATAATGGTACCTGGTATTGAGGGGGGCACATGATATATTGGCTCCTGGTATTGAGAGAGGTACATGATATAATGGCTCGTGGTATTGAAGGCAGTACATGATATAATGGCTCCTGGCATTGAGGGCGGTACATGATATAATGGCTCCTGGTATTGAGGGCGGTGCATGATATAATGGCTCCTGGTTTTGAGGGTAGGTACATGATATAATGGTTCCTGGTATTGAGGGCTGTACATGATATAATGGCTCCTGGTATTGAGGGCGGTACATGATATAATGGCTCCTGGTATTGAGGGGGGTACATGATATAATGGCTCCTGGTATTGAGGGGGGTACATGATATAATGGCTCCTGGTATTGAGGGCGGTACATGATATAATGGCTCCTGGTATTGAGGGCGGTACATGATATAATGGCTCCTGGTATTGAGGGGGGTACATGATATAATGGCTCCTGGTATTGAGGGGGGTACATGATATAATGGCTCCTGGTATTGAGGGCTGTACATGATATAATGGCTCCTGGTATTGAGGGCGGTACATGATATAATGGCTCCTGGTATTGAGGGGGGTACATGATATAATGGCTCCTTGTATTGAGGGGGGTACATGATATAATGGCTCCTGGTATTGAGGGCGGTACATGATATAATGGCTCCTGGTATTGAGGGCGGTACATGATATAATGGCTCCTGGTATTGAGGGGGGTACATGATATAATGGCTCCTGGTATTGAGGGGGGTACATGATATAATGGCTCCTGGTATTGAGGGGGGGTACATGATATAATGGCTCCTGGTATTAAGGGTGGTACATGGTATAATGGCTCCTGGTATTGAGGGCGGTACATGATATAATGGCTCCTGGTATTGAGGGCGGTACATGATATAATGGCTCCTGGTATTGAGGGCGGTACATGATATAATGGCTCCTGGTATTGAGGGCGGTACATGATATAATGGCTCCTGGTATTGAGTGGGGTACATGATATAATGGCTCCTGGTATTGAGGGCGGTACATGATATAATGGCTCCTGGTATTGAGGGGGGTACATGATATCATGGCTGCTGGTATTGAGTCGGATACATGATATAATGGCTCCTGGTATTTAGGGGGGTACATGATATAATGGCTCCTGATATTGAGAGGGGTACATGATATAATGGCTCCCGGTATTGAGGGCGGTACATGATATAATGGCTCCTGGTATTGAGGGGGGTACATGATATAATGGCTCCTGGTATTGAGAGGGGTACATTATATAATGGCTCCTGGTATTGAGGGGGATACATGATATAATGGCTCCTGGTATTGAGGGCGGTACATGATATAATGGCTCCTGGTATTGAGGGTGGTACATGATATAATGGCTCCTGGTATTGAGGGGGGTACATGATATAATGGCTCCTGGTATTGAGGGGGGTACATGATATAATGGCTCCTGGTATTGAGGGGGGTACATGATATAATGGTTCCTGGTATTGAGGGTGGTACATGATATAATGGCTCCTGGTATTGAGGTAGGTACATGATATAATGGCTCCTGGTATTGAGAGGGGTACATGATATAATGGCTCCTGGTATTGAGGGAGGTACATGATATAATGGCTCCTGGTATTGAGGGGGGTACATGATATAATGGCTCCTGGTATTGAGGTGGGTACATGATATAATGGCTCCTGGTATTGAGGGATCTACATGATATAATAGCTCCTGGTATTGAGGGCGGTACATGATATAATGGCTCCTGGTATTGAGAGAGGGTACATGATATAATGGTTCCTGGTATTGAGGGGGGTACATGATATAATGGTTCCTGGTATTGAGAGAGGGTACATGATATAATGGTTCATGGTATTCAGGGGGTTGCATGATATAATGGCTCATGGTATTGGGAGGGGTACATGATATAATGGCTCCTGGTATTGAGAGCGGTAGATGATATAATGGCTCCTGGTATTGAGGGCGGTACATGATATAATGGTTCCTGGTATTGAGGTGGGTACATGATATAATGGCTCCTGGTATTGAGGGGGGTACATGATATAATGGTTCCTGGTATTGAGGGGGGTACATGATATAATGGTTCCTGGTATTGAGGGTGGTACATGATATAATGGCTCATGGTATTCAGGGGGCTGCATGATATAATGGCTCCTGGTATTGAGGGGGGTACATGATATAATGGCTCCTGGTATTGAGGGTGGTACATGATATAATGGCTCCTGGTATTGAGGGCGGTACATGATATAATGGCTCCTGGTATTGAGGGCGGTACATAATATAATGGCTCCTGGTATTGAGGGGGATACATGATATAATGGCTCCTGGTATTGAGGGCGGTACATGATATAATGGTTCCTGGTATTGAGGTGGGTACATGATATAATGGCTCTTGGTATTGAGAGGGGTACATGATATAATGGCTCCTGGTATTGAGGGGAATGCATGATATAATGGCTCCTGGTATTGAGGGGGTTACATGATATAATGGCTCCTGGTATTGAGGGGGGTGCATGATATAATGGCTCCTGGTATTGAGGGCGGTACATGATATAATGGCTCCTGGTATTGAGGGCGGTACATGATATAATGGCTCCTGGTATTGAGGGGGGGGTACATGATATAATGCCTCTTGGTATTGAGGGGGATACATGATATAATGGCTCCTGGTATTGAGGGGGGTACATGATATAATGGCTCCTGGTATTGAGGGGGGTACATAATATAATGGCTCCTGATATTGAGGGCGGTACATGATATAATGGCTCCTGGTATTGAGGGGGGTTCATGATATAATGGCTCCTGGTATTGAGGGCGGTACATGATATAATGGCTCCTGGTATTGAGGGGGGGTACATGATATAATGGCTCCTGGTATTGAGGGGGGTACATAATATAATGGCTCCTGATATTGAGGGCGGTACATGATATAATGGCTCCTGGTATTGAGGGGGGTTCATGATATAATGGCTCCTGGTATTGAGGGCGGTACATGATATAATGGCTCCTGGTATTGAGGGGGGGTACATGATATAATGGCTCCTGGTATTGAGGGCTGTTCATGATATAATGGTTCCTGGTATTGAGGGGGGTACATGATATAATGGCTCCTGGTATTGAGTGGGGTACATGATATAATGGCTCCTGGTATTGACGGTGGTACATGATATAATGGCTCATGGTATTCAGGGCGCTGCATGATATAATGGCTCCTGGTATTGAGGGCGGTACATGATATAATGGCTCCTGGTATTGAGGAGGATACATGATATAATGGTTCCTGGTATTGAGAGGGGTACATGATATAATGGCTCCTGGTATTGAGAGGAATGCATGATATAATGGCTCCTGGTATTGAGGGGGTTACATGATATAATGGCTCCTGGTATTGAGGGGGGTGCATGATATAATGGCTTCTGGTATTGAGGGCCGTACATGATATAATGGCTCCTGGTATTGAGGGCGGTACATGATATAATGGCTCCTGGTATTGAGGGGGGGGGTACATGATATAATTCCTCTTGGTATTGAGGGGGATACATGATATAATGGCTCCTGGTATTGAGGGGGGTACATGATATAATGGCTCCTGGTATTGAGGGGGGTACATAATATAATGGCTCCTGATATTGAGGGGGGTACATGATATAATGGCTTTCCTTGTATTGAGGGCGGTACATGATATAATGGCTCCAGATATTGAGGGCGGTACATGATATAATGCTCCTGGTATTGAGGGGGGGTTCATGATATAATGGCTCCTGGTATTGAGGGCGGTACATGATATAATGGCTCCTGGTATTGAGGGGGGGTACATGATATAATGGCTCCTGGTATTGAGGGCTGTTCATGATATAATGGTTCCTGGTATTGAGGGGGGTACATGATATAATGGCTCCTGGTATTGAGAGCGGTTCATGATATAATGGCTACTGGTATTGAGGGGGTACATGATATAATGGCTCCTGGTATTGAGGGCGGTACATGATATAATGGCTCCTGGTATTGAGAGCGGTACATGATATAATGGCTCCTGGTATTGAGGGGGGGGGGGGGTACATGATATAATGGCTCCTGGTATTGAGGGCGGTACATGATATAATGGCTCCTGGTATTGAGGGGGGTGCATGATATAATGGCTCCTGGTATTGAGGGGGGTACATGATATAATGGTTCCTGGTATTGAGGGCGGTACATGATATAATGGCTCCTGGTATTGAGGGGGGGGTACATGATATAATGGCTCCTGGTATTGAGGGGGGTGCATGATATAATGGTTCCTGGTATTGAGGGGGGTACATGATATAATGGCTCCTGGTATTGAGAGCAGTTCATGATATACCGTTAAGACATATTTGCCAGTAATGCAGCGAATGAGTGGGGCCATTTCTCAGGTTACGTCAAATCTATAGCCTGGCCTTGTATTTTGCAAGTTTGTGTGTTAAGCTGGCATATGACATGTAGATGTAAGATTCATCGGTCCTTAGGATTGAAAATACCGTTTTGAGGGGATAGGACTGTTAATCTGTACTTAATCTAGTGAAATATAAACTGTGATTCCATTATATAATATAATAACTACAGAAACGTTTATAGAGACATCTGTGTGTTTGTTATGTGAGTAACAATGCCATAGAACCAACCTATCCCTGACAAAAGAAACGTTAAAGCCGGGCAACTGAACCAACTCCATAGGCATGCATGGCAAACGCATGCGAGAATCGGTTTTCTAACCCGAAACACGCAGTCTCAATGTTTGACGATAGATGTCGTCAGGGGTATCTGGAACGGTCTACTACCGGGTATCTATCGCAGGAAATACACGCCTATATCTACTGCGTGCGATCCCAATGCATCGCTCATGAATTGGGTTTGGGCCTTAAAATATAAACGAAGATGGTCGGTATATATTTGATATTCAATGTAATTTGTAATTGTTGAATGCAAGTCTTATTAAAGGCACGGTAAAAAACAGAACTTCACTTACCGATTCAATGCCGTGATCCTGAAATGTCTTGTATATATTCACCTGTATCAAACGACAGAACGGAAAGTATTCTACAGTACCTTCCTTCGCTCGTTGTGTCTCCCAAGTGTCTGATCGATACAGCTCGTTCCATTGCTGATGACACCTAAGGTGATCCTTATCGCACTAGTCATTCTGAAGAAAGAGTTCTCGATAATACATCTCATGATCTCTGTCATACGTTATACATTGGCAGTCACTCCGCCTCCGACAACCGTCCCCCCCTCAACGATTGTGACGTCATCAGACCCTTCTCAACAGATAAACGGTATCACGTGATCATGTATTATTACTTACGAGGCGCGTTACACTTTGTTTTGTTTGCGTTTGTTTATTGTTGACCTTTATTCATTACGATGATAATTGATGTGGCAGATATGACGTGGCCTGCAAGGCCGCGCGATCGGCTTATTGTCGAGTGTTTACTGCTGGGCCAGCCGCAGCGGCCGATGCGTGGTCCCTGCCCCACGTGTCCTGATTTGTTGTTGTCGATGGGCGGGAGGAGTGGACCAGTCAGGTGCCCGATGTTAGCTCCACGTTGGCGCGTCCGATCCGCATATACCGTCAGGGCTCGCACTGGAAAAAACTGGAAAGCTTAGGGGGTAAAAAAAAAACAAGTAAAGTCTTTGATTTTGAAAGGTCAGGGAAAAGAGACAAACAAATTAGGAATTTATTACAAGTGATGGAAAAGTCAAGACTTTAAGTCCGAGAAAAGGCTGGAATTGTTTTTAAGGTTGGGTAATGTTTCAACAGCAATTAATGTGACTATGGCAATTTTTGGCAAGTGTCATGGTCAGTGAAAACTGTTATTTAAATCAAGGAATGTTCAAGGAAATGTATAGATATACTGGGCCTAAAGTGGAAGTGTAGATTTGACAGTTTTCCCTTGATTTGTCGGGGGACGGAATAGACTGAATTGGCTCAACCTCTGTTTCACTATATAGTGACACAGATATTTCTTTCCATGCACTTATAGGCAATATTAGTCAACTTTAGGGTAACTGAATGCCAACTGTTTTCATTGGCTCCGTTAACACCTAAATGGATTTAGTTTGGATCCGTATTTAACCCACAATGCACGGCAAGACGCGTCTTCCGGTCTAACGTCTGGTCTGACTTTTCTTTGTAGTCTCAATCGTGAATCTCTCAGCATGCGATATCAGTTTTTGAAAAAAATGTGACACTTATATTCCTTTTATGTGCCATTGTTTCCCGTAAACATCGTGCATTCTGGTTTGGTAGGATTTATGAGTTTTTGTTCCACATTTCGTTCAAATGATTCTTTTATTTACGTTTTTGCCTAAAGAAACGACGATGTCGTCAACCGTTACAACGGATGCTACAGGTATGCATGCAAATAGACGAAAGTGCACCACGTGACTTGTATTAGTTGGTTTGTGATGTACAAAACTTATGTTTTACATGCTATTTCTATTTACTTACTTTATTTAATTAATATATATTTAGCTGAAATATACATTACAATGTTATTATTACCGCTTGAGATACAAATATAACTTGTGTACGAATATGATTTATGATTTACCTTCTAATTTGTCACGTGGTTCATTTTCTGTTCAAAAAGATTAAGTTCACCTGGCGTTAGAGATAAGACATAATTAAGGCTTTCAATCGGTATTGTATATACCTTAATTTAGCATTCGCCTCTGTTGAGCAATAGATATACGCTTCCCCCCAAAGGCTTATTCCCTGTTCCAAAGAGCATGATAGTTGTAAGATCCCAACGTGCATGAAAATAACACTTGGTTGGAATGTCGCCATGTTCCGCGGGAAATTCCAAATTTAGTTTGAATAAATATATATGTACTATGTACTGAGGTTAATAATTTAGGCAAATATATTATATATTATATTATATATATAATATATATATATATATATATTATTGCGTACGAAATTTGCAAATATATATATATATATATATATATATATATATAACAATATCAGTTTATATAAAAGCAGATGGTGCTAGGCTTTTCAGTAGGCACTTGTACGCTGGAATCGGGTCATGAGCAACATTGCTGATTTTAGTATATGATACATATATATCGCGTGTTGATAGCTTCAGAATAAATTTTTCTTCAAGGAAAGTTAACCATTGACTTCTTTTTATTTGTTAAACGTCCTTATCGTCAAGGCAGAGGTTACGCGAAAGCCTGTGACTTGGGAAATGTTACAAGTATGGGTCACCGGTGACGAAAGGAAAGTGGGCGTAACAAAAGAGTGAGGCAATGGCTATAAATGTTTTCTTAAGAAACGCTCTGGCCCATGCGACTGAACCCATTGGGCCTTAGAACAGTGAATTTAGAGGTCAATTTACCTGAAAGAAGACGTGGAAGTCCTGATGTCGCCACCGGGAATCGAGCCTGGAGCCTAGGCTTAATGCGCCGGCAGCTCTCACCACAGAGTTACAGCAAACTGGCCGGACTGCTTTCACAACTTCGAAACACAGTGTGGAAACCAATCGGCACTGTGTAAGAGCGGGAAACACACCCGGCTTATGGTCTGGTCATGGACGCCATTATCACGTTGTCTCGGACTTTAGGGCCTTGTGGAATTGGTTCTCGATTGTTGACCAACAGGTTGCGGGTTCAAACCCCGCCCGTGTCTGGGGGAGCCGCCGTGGTCGAGAGTTAGCGTACCCGACTTCAGACCAACAGGTTCCGGGTTCAAACCCCGTCCGTGTCTGGGGGAGCCGCCGTGGTCGAGAGTTAGCGTACCCGACTTCAGACCGACAGGTTGCGGGTTCAAACCCCGTCCGTGTCTGGTGCCGTGTCTTCCTTTTATCCCGTTGTCCCTGGGAATCCGTGTCCCGGTTGTCCTCAAAGGGACTAAATCCAAGCGTTCATTTCGTGTAGAATAGCTACACGCTTGAATCGCCGTGCTTGCATTGGTAGCTAGCTCCATTATTGTTGGACGAGGGCGACATTGAGACTGAGGGGCTTGCTCCACTATTATTGCTCGTTGTGGGCTGAGGGCGACATTGAGACTGAGGGACTTGCTCCATTATTATTGCTCGTTGTGGGCTGAAGGTGACATTGAGACTCCGAGGGAATTGCTCCACTAATATTGCTCGTTGTGGGCTAAGGGCGACATTGAGACTGAGGGACTTGCTCCACTATTATGGCTCGTTGTGGGTTGAGGGCGACATTGAGACTCTGAGGGACTTGTTCCACTATTATTGCTCGTTGTGGGTTGAGGGCGACATTGAGACTCTGAGGGACTTGCTCCACTATTATTGCTCGTTGTGGGCTAAGGGCGACATTGAGACTGAGGGACTTGATCCATTATTATTGCTCGTTGTGAACTGAGGGCGACATTGAGACTGAGGAACTTGATCCATTATTATTGCTCGTTGTGGGCTGAGGGCGACATTGAGACTGAGTGACTTGCTCCATTATTATTGCTCGTTGTGGGCTGAGGGCGACATTGAGAGTGAAGGACTTGCTCCATTATTATTGCTTGTTGTGGGCTGAGGGCGACATTGAGACTGAGGGACTTGCTCCATTATTATTGCTCGTTTTGAGCTGAGGGCGGCATGGAGACTGAGGGGCTTGCTCCATTATTATTGCTCGTTGTGGGCTGAGGGCGACATTGCTACTCTGAGGGACTTGCTCCATTGTTA
Source organism: Arenicola marina (assembly GCA_964019135.1). NCBI lineage: Eukaryota > Metazoa > Annelida > Polychaeta > Arenicolidae > Arenicola > Arenicola marina. The sequence goes on from OZ025250.1 coordinate 13,370,977, forward strand.
TTGCTCGTTTTGGGCTGAGGGCGGCATGGAGACTGAGGGGCTTGCTCCATTATTATTGCTCGTTGGGGGCTGAGGGCGACATTGCTACTCTGAGGGACTTGCTCCATTGTTATTGCTCGTTGTGGGCTGAGGGCGACATTGAGACTGAGGGACTTGCTCCATTATTATTGCTCGTTGTGGGCTGAGAGCGACATTGAGACTCTGAGGGACTTGCTCCATTAGTATTGCTCGTTGTGGGCTGAGGGCGACATTGAGACTGAGGGACTTGCTCCATTATTATTGCTCGTTGTGGGCTGAGGGCGACATTGCTACTCCGAGGGACTTGCTCCATTGTTATTGCTCGTTGAGGGCTGAGGGCGACATTGAGACTGAGGGACTTGCTCCATTATTATTGCTCGTTGTGGGCTGAGGGCGACATTGAGACTGAGGGACTTGCTCCATTATTATTGCTCGTTGTGGGCTGAGGGCGACATTGCTACTCTGAGGGACTTGCTCCATTGTTATTGCTCGTTGAGGGCTGAGGGCGACATTGAGGCTGAGGGAATTGCTCCATTAGTATTGCTCGTTGTGGGCTGAGGGCGACATTGAGACTGAGGGACTTGCTCCATTATTATTGCTCGTTGTGGGCTGAGGGCGACATTGCTACTCTGAGGGACTTGCTCCATTGTTATTGCTCGTTGAGGGCTGAGGGCGACATTGAGGCTGAGGGAATTGCTCCATTAGTATTGCTCGTTGTGGGCTGAGGGCGACATTGAGACTGAGGGACTTGCTCCATTAGTATTGCTCGTTGTGGGGTGATGATGACATTGAGACTGAGGGACTTGCTCCATTATTTTTGCTCGTTGCGTTGTGGAACGAGGGCGACTTGAGACTGAGGGACTTGCTCCATTATTACTTATCGTTGTGGGCTGAGGGCGACATTGAGACTCTGATGGACTTGCTCCATTAGTATTGCTCGTTGTGGGCTGAGGGCAACATTGAGACTGAGGGACTTGCTCCATTGTTATTGCTCGTTGTGGGCTGAGGGCGACATTGAGACTCTGAGGGACTTGCTCCATTGTTATTGCTCGTTGTGGGCTGAGGGCGACATTGAGACTGAGGGACTTGCTCCATTAGTATTGCTCGTTGTGGGCTGAGGGCGACATTGAGACTGAGGGACTTGCTCCATTATTTTTGCTCGTTGTGGGCTGAGGGCGACATTGAGACTGAGGGACTTGCTCCATTAGTATTGCTCGTTGTGGGCTGAGGGCGACATTGAGACTGAGGGACTTGCTCCATTAGTATTGCTCGTTGTGGGCTGAGGGCGACATCGAGACTGAGGGACTTGCTCCATTGTTATTGCTCGTTGTGGGCTGAGGGTGACATTGAGACATTGAGGGACTTGCTCCATTATTATTGCTCGTTGTTGGGTGAGGATGACATTGAGACTCTGAGGGACTTGCTCCATTATTATTGTTCGTTGTGGAACGAGGGCGACTTGAGACTGAGGGACTTGCTCCATTATTATTGCTCGTTGTGGGCTGAGGGCGACATTGAGACTCTGATGGACTTGCTCCATTAGTATTGCTCGTTGTGGGGTGAGGATGACATTGAGACTCTGAGGGACTTGCTCCATTATTATTGCTCGTTGTGGAACGAGGGCGACTTGAGACTGAGGGACTTGCTCCATTATTACTTATCGCTTTGGGCTGAGGGCGACATTGAGAGTGATGGACTTGCTCCATTAGTATTGCTCGTTGTGGGCTGAGGGCAACATTGAGATTCAGGGACTTGCTCCATTGTTATTGCTCGTTGTGGGCTGAGGGCGACATTGAGACTGAGGGTCTTGCTCCATTATTATTGCTCGTTGTGGGCTGAAGGCGACATTGAGACTGAGGGACTTGCTCCATTATTTTTGCTCGTTGCGTTGTGGGCTGAGGGCGACATTGAGACTGAGGGACTTGCTCCATTGTTATTGCTCGTTGTGGGCTGAGGGTGACATTGAGACTCTGAGGGACTTGCTCCATTATTATTGTTCGTTGTGGAACGAGGGCGACTTGAGACTGAGGGACTTGCTCCATTATTACTTATCGTTGTGGGCTGAGGGCGACATTGAGACTGATGGACTTGCTCCATTAGTATTGCTCGTTGTGGGGTGAGGATGACATTGAGACTCCGAGGGACTTGCTCCATTATTATTGCTCGTTGTGGAACGAGGGCGACTTGAGACTGAGGGACTTGCTCCATTGTTATTGCTCGTTGTGGGCTGAGGGCGACATTGAGACTCTGAGGGACTTGCTCCATTGTTATTGCACGTTGTGGGCTGAGGGCGACATTGAGACTGAGGGACTTGCTCCATTAGTATTGCTCGTTGTGGGCTGAGGGCGACATTGAGACTCTGAGGGACTTGCTCCATTATTTTTGCTCGTTGCGTTGTGGAACGAGGGCGACTTGAGACTGAGGGATTTGCTCCATTATTACTTATCGTTGTGGGCTGAGGGCGACATTGAGACTCTGAGGGACTTGCTCCATTAGTATTGCTCGTTGTGAGCTGATGGTGACATTGAGACATTGAGGGACTTGCTCCATTATTATTGCTCGTTGTCGGGTGAGGATGACATTGAGACTGAGGGACTTGCTCCATTATTATTGCTCGTTGTGGAACGAGGGCGACTTGAGACTGAGGGACTTGCTCCATTATTACTTATCGTTGTGGGCTGAGGGCGACATTGAGACTCTGATGGACTTGCTCCATTAGTATTGCTTTTTGTGGGCTGAGGGCAACATTGAGACTGAGGGACTTGCTCCATTGTTATTGCTCGTTGTGGGCTGAGGGCGACATTGAGACTCTGATTGACTTGCTCCATTGTTATTGCTCGTTGTGGGCTGAGGGCGACATTGAGACTGAGGGACTTGCTCCATTAGTATTGCTCGTTGTGGGCTGAGGGCGACATTGAGACTCTGAGGGACTTGCTCCATTATTTTTGCTCGTTGCGTTGTGGAACGAGGGCGACTTGAGACTGAGGGATTTGCTCCATTATTACTTATCGTTGTGGGCTGAGGGCGACATTGAGACTCTGAGGGACTTGCTCCATTAGTATTGCTCGTTGTGAGCTGATGGTGACATTGAGACATTGAGGGACTTGCTCCATTATTATTGCTCGTTGTCGGGTGAGGATGACATTGAGACTGAGGGACTTGCTCCATTATTATTGCTCGTTGTGGGCTGAGGGCGACATTGAGACTCTGATTGACTTGCTCCATTGTTATTGCTCGTTGTGGGCTGAGGGCGACATTGAGACTCCGAGGGACTTGCTCCATTATTATTGCTCGTTGTGGAACGAGGGCGACTTGAGACTGAGGGACTTGCTCCATTGTTATTGCTCGTTGTGGGCTGAGGGCGACATTGAGACTCTGAGGGACTTGCTCCATTGTTATTGCACGTTGTGGGCTGAGGGCGACATTGAGACTGAGGGACTTGCTCCATTAGTATTGCTCGTTGTGGGCTGAGGGCGACATTGAGACTCTGAGGGACTTGCTCCATTATTTTTGCTCGTTGCGTTGTGGAACGAGGGCGACTTGAGACTGAGGGATTTGCTCCATTATTACTTATCGTTGTGGGCTGAGGGCGACATTGAGACTCTGAGGGACTTGCTCCATTAGTATTGCTCGTTGTGAGCTGATGGTGACATTGAGACATTGAGGGACTTGCTCCATTATTATTGCTCGTTGTCGGGTGAGGATGACATTGAGACTGAGGGACTTGCTCCATTATTATTGCTCGTTGTGGAACGAGGGCGACTTGAGACTGAGGGACTTGCTCCATTATTACTTATCGTTGTGGGCTGAGGGCGACATTGAGACTCTGATGGACTTGCTCCATTAGTATTGCTTTTTGTGGGCTGAGGGCAACATTGAGACTGAGGGACTTGCTCCATTGTTATTGCTCGTTGTGGGCTGAGGGCGACATTGAGACTCTGATTGACTTGCTCCATTGTTATTGCTCGTTGTGGGCTGAGGGCGACATTGAGACTGAGGGACTTGCTCCATTAGTATTGCTCGTTGTGGGCTGAGGGCGACATTGAGACTCTGAGGGACTTGCTCCATTATTTTTGCTCGTTGCGTTGTGGAACGAGGGCGACTTGAGACTGAGGGACTTGCTCCATTATTACTTATCGTTGTGGGCTGAGGGCGACATTGAGACTCTGAGGGACTTGCTCCATTAAGATTGCTCGTTGTGAGCTGAAGGCGACGTTAAGACTGAGGGACTTGCTCCATTGTTATTGCTCGTTGTGGGCTGAGGGTGACATTGAGACATTGAGGGACTTGCTCCATTATTATTGCTCGTTGTGGGGTGAGGATGACATTGAGACTCTGAGGGACTTGCTCCATTATTATTGCTCGTTGTGGAACGAGGGCGACTTGAGACTGAGGGACTTGCTCCATTATTACTTATCGTTGTGGGCTGAGGGCGACATTGAGACTCTGATGGACTTGCTCCATTAGAATTGCTCGTTGTGGGCTGAGGGCAACATTGAGACTGAGGGACTTGCTCCATTGTTATTGCTCGTTGTGGGCTGAGGGCGACATTGAGACTCTGAGGGACTTGCTCCATTAGTATTGCTCGTTGTGGGCTGAGGGCGACATTGAGACTCTGAGGGACTTGCTCTATTGTTATTGCTCGTTGTGGGTTGAGGGCGACATTGAGACTCTGAGGGACTTCCTCCATGGGCGACATGGGCACATGAAGCTGCCCCACGCTAGTTGCTGGATTGTTGAGAATCTCTCTCTCTAGGTTTGTATTATTCTCCTTTTTTATATACATATATGCACAAAACTGTTTGTATATCATGAGCCTTGCGCCTACAGGGCTAAAGTACACTTCTTTGGCTCTGACTACATGGGTGTTGTGTTGAGGCACGCTAGACTGAACTGTTTGGGGCTATTTGAGAATCGCGAATTTGGAGGGGAATTTGTGTGAGAGAGGATGTGAAAATAATAATGTGGTAATAGAGATATTGCAATGAGTCTCTGTGTCTGAGACTGGTCTGACTAATGGTGAACGAACATGGTGAAATCGTGTAAAAAAATTGTGTAATCGTGTATAAAAATAGATCATGAGCAACAGCGATGGAACAGTGAACGCGAACGATGTGGAATAAAGCATGGAAGATGAGCGAATTATATTTTTTACCATGGTGGGAATTTGTGTTGCCAAATGATCTGACCCCAGCATTGCTTTTATTTATAACCCAAACACTAATCGCTTTACCTCTGCGCATGATAATAACTGCCTAAACTATGTATAGCCGACTTCTTCTCTGTTCTCTGTCTTGGTGGTTGTTCGCGGTACTTCTCGCTGTTCTCGACACTCGGCCAAAAGGACCGGTTTAGCCCTTGTGAACACAAAGATGGCATAAAACGCCAATCCATGCATCCAATAAATACCGCGTGAGAAGGCTGCGTTATAAGCCGGCCGTTGTTCGCGTGAATACATGTGTCCGTATAGCTCACGTATAACTCACGCCTTGTGAAGGATGACCTGCAAGCTGGACCCTTGCAGTTATTGTATTGTGTTGCTTATGTGTCCCGCCAAACATGGTTGGATATGGATGGATATGTGTATAAAACTTAAATTCTTCCATAAGAACCGAAAAAAAAAGTTCCTTTCACAATGGTATCACAAAATTCACCTTGCTCCCATCAGATTGCCAAAAAATGATTTGAGGGGTGGGGGGGTAAAAACCACACCTCCCCCCCCCCCCGCCCGCCCTCAAAATCATATGGTCGGCCGCTTAGTCAGTGTGTACGGTATATGGTACCCACCAATAAAGCTTCGCTGCGGTCGACGTTCAAAAGTCCCGACTCAAAACCTTTTGTCGTTTCCACCCCCCATTGGCCGCTTTGTCCGGATGCCACAGGATCCACCACCAGCACCACCCCCACCACCGCCACCCCCACCATCCCCACCACCACGTCTCCAGGTACCACAGGGGGCCCGAACACATGGAATGACCTCTACGTCATCCCCATCGTCCTCGGCGTCTGCATCCTGGTCATCATCATTGTCGTCGTCGTTGTGGTCCGCCGCCGCAAGAAGTTGGAGACCGGCCGACCACATCCGCAAGACAGGAGCAGCGGTGTCAGCGTCGGCGCCTCGGCGGCCGGTATGCCCCCGGGGGGCCAACCCAGGCCCAAGTCCCAGCCCAACCCCCAGTCCGGAGCGCCATCTGGCGACATGGCCTACAAAGTGGGTTACGTGGACCCGGACGCGCCTGCGCTGTACCATGACGACCGATACGACTCCGGTTTCGGCAACACGGGTTACTCCCACTAAGGGGATTTAGACATCCTCCCCAAGATATCCGGCTGACAATTTAGCTTGAGACAATATATTTTATTTCTGATGATTTCGGGTTGTGGCTACATGGGTTAATGCGGATTAAGGGGGTTAAGACGCTCCCCAAGATGGCCGACTGTGAAATGTGTAGCTTGGGAGCATATTTCTAATGATTTTGGGTTATAACAAAGCTGGTTATTATGGTTAAGATAATTTAGAAATATTCTACAAGATGGCTGGCTGTGACCTGTTGGCTTGGGGGGAATATTTCTGATGACTTCAGGTTAGCGTGACATGGATTATTACAGTTAAGGGGAAGGTGTTGGTTTCAGCCAACCTACGTGATGTATTTAGGTGTCAGAAATGAAACGTGCATATGATATTCATGAAATATTTAATATGCTGTCTGCATGCTTGAAGGGTCTCCCTGGCTTAGTGGTTAGCGCACTAGACGGCAGATCAATAGGTCCTGGAGGCCTGCCTGGTGTAGTGGTTAGCGCACTAGACCGCAGATCAATAGGTCCTGGAGGCCTCCTTGGTGTAGTGGTTAGCGCACTAGACCGCAGATCAATAGGTCCTGGGGGCCTCCCTGGTGTAGTGGTTAGCGCACTAGACCGCAGATCAATAGGTCCTGGAGGCCTCCCTGGTGTAGTGGTTAGCGCACTAGACCGCAGATCAATAGGTCCTGGAGGCCTCCCTGGTGTAGTGGTTAGCGCACTAGACCGCAGATCAATAGGTCTTGGGGGCCTCCCTGGTGTAGTGTTTAGCACTAGACCGCAGATCAATAGGTCCTGGAGGCCTCCCTGGTGTAGTGGTTAGCGCACTAGACCGCAGATCAATAGGTCTTGGGGGCCTCCCTGGTGTAGTGTTTAGCACTAGACCGCAGATCAATAGGTCCTGGAGGCCTCCCTGGTGTAGTGGTTAGCGCACTAGACCGCAGATCAATAGGTCGTGGGGCCTCCCTGGTGTAGTGGTTAGCGCACTAGACCGCAGATCAATAGGTCCTGGAGGCCTCCCTGGTGTAGTGTTTAGCACTAGACCGCAGACCAATAGGTCCTGGAGGCCTCCCTGGTGTAGTGGTTAGCACGCTAGACCGCAGACCAATAGGTCCTGGAGGCCTCCCTGGTGTAGTGGTTAGCACACTAGACCGCAGATCAATAGGTCCTGGAGGCCTCCCTGGTGTAGTGGTTAGCGCACTAGACCGCAGACCAATAGGTCCTGGGGACCTCTTTGATGTAGTGGTTAGCGCACTAGACCGCAGACCAATAGGTCCTGGTGGCCTCCCTGGTGTAGTGGTTAGCACACTAGACCGCAGATCAATAGGTCCTGGGGACCTCCCTGGTGTAGTGGTTAGCGCACTAGACCGCAGATCAATATGTCCTGGTGGCCTCCCTGGTGTAGTGGTTAGCACACTAGACCGCAGATCAATAGGTCCTGGTGGCCTCCCTGGTGTAATGGTTAGCGCACTGGACCGCAGATCAATAGGTCCTGGGGGCCTCCCTGGTGTAGTGGTTAGCGCACTAGACCACTTGTCGTATCTGAGGGCATTTATTATTCATCATCCCGGTGCACACTTATGTGCACCAAAGTGGCCTGAAAACGCGAACATTTCAATTCACTGCATGCAGCGTTTTGGCCTTGAAACTGCATCTATGCCTATAATACTCTTAAGAGATTTTTTGTTTTGTTTAACCCCTGTAGTACGGGGCTTAAACTGCATTTTTTTGGGGCCAAATTTTGTTCAGAAGAACAACGTCAGTGCTTAGAAAACATTATATATCGTATTTCAGAGCGTCTGTATCTCCCACTGAACTTTTGGTGAATCCATACTTTTGCAGTTTATCCACAGTTGTAACTTTAGGGTAAGTTTTATTGCGACTATTTGTGCCGGAACCTGCAGCTGATCGGATGAGGTTTCTTTCAGTTCATATATTAAACCGGATGATCTGTCTGGGACCGGACGAGGTCACGTGGAAGTAACGTTTAAGAGTACAACTCTTAGTTAAACAATCCACAGTCTATCATTCTTCTTGGCGTGTTTTATCTGAAGAGAGAAGTTTTGGTTGCATCACAATGAATATAATACATATATCAATCCCTTAGTCTGCTTTCAGCAATTGTTATCTTCCCTTAAAAAAACATATCTATTAGTTTCAGTGCAAATGATGTGTTGGTCCACATGCTGTGGGCAAGGGCAAATAAAACGGTGTTGGACGTTTTTTTGCCTGTTAACGTGAAAGATTAATGATGATGCATCCGTTTCGTGAAAGTCACTACCAAGATCAGTCCATGCACCCAGTGAATTCCCAATGAAATATGTTATGGGTTCATATTGTTTGTATGAGCAACTTTAACTGTGTCACTATACGCTTATCACATTTACGCTTACTATGTGTCTCTGGTTTGTGACCTTTATCGTTTACACATGTTGTGGTCGCTTATATCAGTTGGGACCGAACGCGGAAATAACGTGGAAGGTTAGATCTTTGGTCTATGTTGGACATTGGTGGTAACCCAAGCCTGAGATATATTTTATCCTAGATTTTGTTAGTGAGAAGACATATATAGATATCGACTATATTGATATTCGTTATTTTAAAAAGTGTTTTCCTTATATACGTATTCATGTGATGTCTGTGTAGAACATATTAAAACTCGTTAATAATTATTTCACGTAGGTATGAAACGTGTAGAATGCAAAAGAACAAAACATCAGAAAGTCCCAAAGGAAATCACGAAAAAGAAAAAAAATCGTTGTTTGAAGTAATTTTTTCAGGTTAAGGCTTGATATATATATGGATTCTTTTGGGGCTTTTTACTCCAAATTATAATGCCTTCTATATGTTATCGCTGAATGCGCTCTATATAATTTTCAAAGGAAAAAGACGAAATATATATTTATATAACAAGATTAAATCAAATATTATTATTTTTTTAAATCACAATTTTTTCTTTCATTTAGGAAAAAAAATATGAATTTTTTATTATCGTAAAAACTAAAGAAGACACTGTTAAGTTAACATCACGGAAGTCAACACCGCCGGTACGGTACAAGTTTAGTTATGTATTTTACCACGTTCATTGAATTCAATTTACGTCTGCCATGTTTACTGCCTGATACTCTAGAGCAATACTCCTTAAGAACCATTGTCTCATGTTTTATGTTTTCGAAACTGCCGTGGGGTTCTCCTGTGGCCTAGTAGGTAGCGTGTTACTTGCTTAAGTTTGAGTGTCCTATGCTGGGTCTGTCCTATGCTGGCCTGTCCTATGCTGGGTCTGTCCTATGCTGGGCCTGTCCTATGCTGGGTCTGTCCTATGCTGGCCTGTCCTATGCTGGGCCTGTCCTATGCTGGGCCTGCCCTATGCTGGGCCTGCCCTAAGCTGGGTCTGTCCTATGCTGGCCTGTCCTATGCTGGGTCTGTCCTATGCTGGGCCTGTCCTATGCTGGGTCTGTCCTATGCTGGGCCTGTCCTATGCTGGGCCTGTCCTATGATGGGCCTGTCCTATGCTGGGTCTGTCCTATGCTGGGCCTGTCCTATGCTGGGTCTGTCCTATGCTGGGCCTGTCCTATGCTGGGCCTGTCCTATGCTGGGCCTGTCCTATGATGGGCCTGTCCTATGCTGAGCCTGTCCTATGCTGGGCCTGTCCTATGATGGGCCTGTCCTATGCTGGGTCTGTCCTATGCTGGGCCTGTCCTAGGCTGGGTCTGTCCTATGCTGGCCTGTCCTATGCTGGGTCTGTCCTATGCTGGGCCTGTCCTATGCTGGGCCTGTCCTATGCTGGGTCTGTCCTATGCTGGGCCTGTCCTATGCTGGGTCTGTCCTATGCTGGGCCTGTCCTAGGCTGGGTCTGTCCTATGCTGGCCTGTCCTATGCTGGCCTGTCCTATGCTGGGTCTGTCCTATGCTGGGTCTGTCCTATGCTGGGCCTGTCCTATGCTGGGCCTGTCCTATGCTGGGCCTGTCCTATGCTGGGCTTGTCCTATGCTGGCCTGTCCTATGCTGGGTCTGTCCTATGCTGGGCCTGTCCTATGCTGGGCCTGTCCTATGCTGGGCCTGTCCTATGCGGGGCTTGTCCTATGCTGGGCCTGTCCAATGCTGGCCTGTCCTATGCTGGGTCTGTCCTATGCTGGGCCTGTCCTATGCTGGGTCTGTCCTATGCTGGGCCTGCCCTAAGCTGGGTCTGTCCTATGCTGGCCTGTCCTATGCTGGGTCTGTCCTATGCTGGGCATGTCCTATGCTGGGTCTGTCCTATGCTGGGCCTGTCCTATGCTGGGCCTGTCCTATGATGGGCCTGTCCTATGCTGGGTCTGTCCTATGCTGGGCCTGTCCTAGGCTGGGCCTGTCCTATGCTGGGTCTGTCCTATGCTGGGCCTGTCCTATGATGGGCCTGTCCTATGCTGGGCCTGTCCTATGCTGGGCCTGTCCTATGCTGGGGATGTCCTATGCTGGGTCTGTCCTATGCTGGGCCTGTCCTATGCTGGGCCTGTCCTATGCTGGGCCTGTCCTATGCTGGGTCTGTCCTATGCTGGGCCTGTCCTAGGCTGGGCCTGTCCTATGCTGGGTCTGTCCTATGCTGGGCCTGTCCTATGATGGGCCTGTCCTATGCTGGGCCTGTCCTAGGCTGGGCCTGTCCTATGCTGGGTCTGTCCTATGCTGGGCCTGTCCTATGATGGGCCTGTCCTATGCTGGGCCTGTCCTATGCTGGGCCTGCCCTATGATGGGCCTGTCCTATGCTGGGTCTGTCCTATGCTGGCCTGTCCTATGCTGGGCCTGTCCTAGGCTGGGTCTGTCCTATGCTGGGTCTGTCCTATGCTGGGCCTGTCCTATGCTAGGCCTGTCCTATGATGGGCCTGTCCTATGCTGGGCCTGTCCTAGGCTGGGTTTGTCCAATGCTGGCCTGTCCTATGCTGGGTCTGTCCTATGCTGGGCCTGTCCTAAGCTGGGCCTGTCCTATGCTGGGTCTGTCCTATGCTTTGTCTGTCCTATGCTGGGTCTGTCCTATGCTGGGCCTGTCCTATGCTGGGCCTGTCCTATGCTGGGCCTGTCCTATGCTGGGCCTGTCCTATGCTGGGCCTGTCCTATGTTGGGTTTGTCCTATGCTGGGCCTGTCCTATGCTTGGCCTGTCCTATGCTGGGTCTGTCCTATGCTGGGTCTGTCCTATGCTGGGTCTGTCCTATGCTGGGCCTGTCCTATGCTGGGCCTGTCCTATGCTGGGTCTGTCCTATGCTGGGTCTGTCCTATGCTGGGCCTGTCCTATGCTGGGTCTGTCCTATGCTGGGTCTGTCCTGTGCTGGATCTGTCCTATGCTGGGTCTGTCCTATGCTGGGCCTGTCCTATGCTGGGCCTGTCCTATGCTGGGTCTGTCCTATGCTGGGCCTGTCCTATGCTGGGCCTGTCCTATGCTGGGTCTGTCCTATCCTGGGCCTGTCCTATGCTGGGCTTGTCCTATGCTGGGCCTGTCCTATGCTGGGCTGTCCTATGCTGGGCCTGTCCTATGCTGGGCCTGTCCTATGCTGGGCCTGTCCTATGCTGGGGATGTCCTATGCTGGGTCTGTCCTATGCTGGGCTGTCCTATGCTGGGTCTGTCCTATGCTGGGCCTGTCCTATGCTGGGCCTGTCCTATGCTGGGTCTGTCCTATGCTGGGCCTGTCCTATGCTGGGGATGTCCTATGCTGGGTCTGTCCTAGGCTGGGTCTGTCCTATGCTGGGGATGTCCTATGCTGGGCCTCTCCAATGCTGGGCCTGTCCTTTGCTGGGTCTGTCCTATGCTGGGCCTGTCCTATGCTGGGGATGTCCTATGCTGGGCCTGTTCTATGCTGGGCCTGTCCTATGCTGGGCCTGTCCTATGCTGGGTCTGTCCTATGCTGGGCCTGTCCTATGCTGGGGATGTCCTATGCTGGGCCTGTCCTATGCTGGGGATGTCCTATGCTGGGGATGTCTTATGCTGGGTCTGTCCTAGGCTGGGTCTGTCCTATGGTGGGCCTGTCCTATGCTGGGCCTGTCCTATGCTGGACCTGTCCTATGCTGGGTCTGTCCTATGCTGGGTCTGTCCTATGCTGGGTCTGTCCAATGCTGGCCTGTCCTATGCTGGGCCTGTCCTATGCTGGGCCTGTCCTATGCTGGGCCTGTCCTATGCTGGGCCTATCCTATGCTGGGTCTGTCCTATGCTGGGCCTACCCTATGCTGGGTCTGTCCTATGCTGGGCCTGTCCTAAACTGGGCCTGTCCTATGCTGGGCCTGTCCTATGATGGGCCTGTCCTATGCTGGGCCTGTCCTATGCTGGGCCTGTCCTATGCTGGGCCTGTCCTATGCTGGGCCTGTCCTATGCTGGGCCTGTCTTATGCTGGGCATGTCCTATGCTGGGCCTGTCCTATGATGGGCCTGTCCTATGCTGGGCCTGTCCTATGCTGGGTCTGTCCTATGATGGGCCTGTCCTATGCTGGATCTGTCCTATGCTGGGCCTGTCCTATGCTGGGCCTGTCCTAAGCTGGGCCTATGCAAGCGACCAGTGCGTGGTTCGTGACCCTGTTGTGCAAGTGGCTATGACTTATGCCGGATAAAAATCCCATGTGTTTTTTCTTCGCGAATGGTTGGGGCGTACTCTTCCCTACATTGTTTCAATTGTCACGATATGATCATGACAGATGTTGAAACCAACCAATCAAAATTGCCGGAGCTGGTACCACGTGTCACGAGACCGCTGTCGGTATTCTGGACTGGCAGTGACCGCTCATGGTTTGGATCAATTATGGTAGATTTCCCCTCTTCTCTGCCCTGTAATATTGCAAGATGTGAGATTATACTATTCATTGTGTAAAGCTACTCGTCTGTGCCTTATATGCATGTATTGTATAACCAGCTATATAATTCCAAATCAATTATTTTGTCTCAAAAGACATAAAAAACGTACCGTATAACTGTATTCAGTAAAGCCTATATTCAAGCCGCTTGTGATGGTATTTACGCTTTCGCGTTGGTTGCGCATGACACATTACTGGTCATTATAATATGGTGTTTTACTCTTTACATACTTCATATTGTTGTGGGGTCCTTATATTGGAATGGTTTATTGTAAATAGAAGAGGGTCACTCGTCCTCAATATTGGGATACATATTATGAGCTACCAGATCGTGTTTAATGAGATCTTGGCCTGAGTAATTCGTGAGCTATGTTGACATAATGCAAAAGTGACATGCATAAGCACCCATACCAGAGATCTTGGCTTGAGTAATTCGTGAGCTACTGTGACATAATGCAGGAATAACATAACAAGAATTTCTGACATGTACCTTAACAATATGAAAATGAAAAATGGAATGAAAATGAAAAAGTCAAGATGGATTAATTGGAAAATGCCATCTGTTGTAGTCTTTTTAGTTTCATAGAACGTGGTGCGGAATGTTAAAATCTACAGAAAACGAAGCTACTATAATTGAATACAATGCCCGACTTTGAACGACTTGGAAGGTTATGGTGAAAATTAGTGACGTAAAGGTTGATATACTTATGTGCCTTCGCCTGTGATGATCTTTGGTGTTGCAGCTGAAATATTGAAAATGGGGATCCCCTGAATAACGCGAATTGGCCAGTGAGATATGGAGTCAACGTGGCTTAATTCAAAGTGTATTCCTTACCGGAAACTGAAATGCGATAAATATTTTATTTACGGGCAGCTTATGGCCTTTCTTTATATTTATCTCAATATAACCATAGACTAACGATTTAGCGCATGTGTAATAAATAGGTAGCCTGAATCTAATTCGATAGGTAGCCTGAATCTAATTCACGACGAAAGGTATTCTGTATGATTTAAAATCCATTCTTTTTCAAAAATGTCGGAAGTGTAATTTGGCTTCGTGGTAATACATAATACATATATATTTCAAGTATTATTTGCCATTTTACGTGTTTTATGTATTGTGAGAACACGTAAAATGGCAAATAATACTGGAAATATATCTTTATTGGAATATTTCCCAACGATATTTCTATTCGCCTTTGGTATATTATTGTAATGCCATTTCATTTGATTTAAGCAATTACCATCCATACCTATGGAATATTATGAAATTGCTGTGAAATAAGTATAACCATATGTATCAATCATTATTTTTACTCACAGAGCTGTAGAATCAATAAAAAAAATACCAACCAGAATGAGGTCCATGTGGTGTGTGGTCGTAGGATAGATATCCCATGTCCTTCTTCGCAAAGAGTAGGGGGGTACCCCGGGGACATGGCTCCACCCTCCCTTCCTTCTCCCATTGACGCCATATGACCAGAAGTGGTTAAAGCGTCCACAATATACAACTAACCTGATTGGCACAACCCGAGGAGGCGTTCGGGTGACATTTCCTTGAAAGTTTAGCAAAATTGGTAGACACTATGGAGAAAGACAGAGCATAATGCTGTCAAGACAAAGTGATGCCAATACAAACTGGTACCAACACAAAATGACGTCAATACAACATCATGTCAATACAAAATAAAATGTCTCCAGTGAAACATCCTGCTATTGAACAAATATCCCATAAGTCACATTGTACAGTTTGTGCCATCTCTATCTGTACGCTAACCTTCGACAAGTATGAAAGTCTGAGGGAATGTCTGGCTCACCCTATTGGTCAGGCGGTTATCGCCCCCGACTTTGACCGGCTCTGCCACACCCGCCATTGTGACGGAGCTGTCCTATTGATACTTAACGTATATAAAACACCATAAGAGAAGGAGTGTGAGTGGGTGGGGGAGCTGTGGCTTTGTGCTATCCAAGCACTCGTTCCGGTGGGGGGGGGGGGGGGGGGGGTTGGCTTATGCTATCAAAGCACTCGTTTGGGTGGGGGGGGGGGCTATGGCTTTGTGCTATCCAAGCACTCGTTTGGGTGGCGGGGGGGGGGGCTGTGGCTTTGTGCTACCCAAGCACTCGACCGGGTGTTGAGTGAGGGAGAGGCGGGGCGGGTGTCCAGTACAAAAACAATGTGGGCAGAGGGGGGGGGGGGGCACACCTGAGATTCCATACTGTTTGCATTGAAAACGGGAATCCTCGCTAAGAGAATGGGTGGGGGGGGGTCCGGAGCCGCCACAGTCCTTGACATCTCCCAAACCTTCGCCCTCAACCCCCCGCGCCCCTCTTGGATCCGCGGCTGTGTCTACTTCTACAGTGTTCACGGATGGCGAATGTCGTGAACCCTCTTTCTCGGTGACTTACCTGGTTTGCCTTTCTTATCATAGATGTCGGCGGGCTCGCTCCTTGGGTAATCGCTGTCATCGTCCTCGGCGTCCTCTTCCTCGTCGTCATTATCGGCGTCGTCATAGTCGTCGTCCGTAAGAAAAGGGCTCGTAGCTCTCGAGGCAAGGAAACGCATCCACTGCAAGGCCAGAAGAATCCGGAACAGACTCCGTCCGGGAATCAAACTGCATAGGATGCCGCCGCCGCCGCCGGACAGTGCCTAGCGACCCGCACCCAGCATCCCACTCGACGTTATTGCTTTTAACGACGTGCCGTCGACGGTGACCTTGACCTTTGGAATGTGCATGGCGCCACCTAACGGGCTCAAGTTGCGACCTGGCGAGAGTTGTTTGACCTTAACGCTTGACGGTGATATCGCCCTTCGTTATGGCACAGATCGGTCTTGGAACGATATTGATGGGATTTTATCCCTTATCGCTTTTTGATATGGGCTTTATTTCCCATCCGTTTGGAGGAGTGCAATTTTTCCATTTTTCTCAAATTTTGTTAATTTTTTCTCTCCTAATGTTTTGACAATTTTCCCATTTACATTTTTTCATCATTTTTCGACAACTAAATCGACAGAGATAGTCGTCATTGTATGTAAATAGGTGTGAGGAGCGATTGTGTGTGCTATCCAAACTCTCGTTGTTCTCGCCATGCTTTTCGCTTTGTTCAGTTGGCTTTGCTTTGCATGTACATAGGTTTTACATGGGCTGGAGACTGCCTGCCCGCCTACTATCTGTGTCTCTCTTGTCTGTACATAGGTTTTACATGGGCTGGGGATTGCCTGTCCGCCCACTATGTGTGTCTCTCTTGTATATTTCTGCAGTGTCAGCGGATGGCGAAAGCCGCGGCCATATTTTTTTTGGTGGCTTACCTGGTGATTTTTGCCTTTGTTGTCTTAGATGATCAGCCGGTTGTTCTTTGGAAAATCCTCGTTCCTGTTGTCAGCTGCGTCGGCGTCCTCGGGGCGGGCGTTGGCGTTGGTGTCTTCGTCTTTAAGAGACATAAGAAGAAAGGAAATCTTCGGCCGACTGCCGCGGAACGCGAGTCAATGACCAAACCAGTGTGACGCTCATCTGTCATATTACAAGACGAAAGCGGGGGTGTTGAAGTTCATGGCCATAGCAACTTCAGCCAGAGCCATCGAGGAGAAGAGAAGAGTGAGCAGGGGGAGGGGGGGGGGGCACGTGCCTGCCGCCTCGGCATTGCGACAGAAGAGTGGGGTACCACCCTAAGCGCCCCTCTTTTCTCTTTAGACATAAATAGTGTCCTTCTCCATAGGCGCCTTTATTTAGCGCGGTTTACAGAAAAAGATGTCCTCAAATAGTCGGTTCCACGTGTAATTCTAGACATACATAGCCGACCCGACATTGACCGGAAGTCAATTGGGAGCATATTGATCTGATAATCTTTGTCTGGCGTTCTACTACAGGTGCTAGTTCGTATCTATGTTGTCTCATTCGATCCGCTGTAATGTACCAGTCTGTGTGAATGTGACGGTGGCTGGCATGTTTCATATCGCCATAGTATCGCCACTAGTGATTGCATGTCTCATCTGGCCATGAATCCGTAGATCTGGTTAAAGAATCAGCCTAGGGTTCTGGGCTTTCGGGCTAGATTTGAGCGTACATGTTTGTTATTCTTTTGTCGGTCATGTATATGTATGGATAATGGTGTTCGATATAGTCGTATGTCATATATATATGTGTTGATATATAAGAAAAATAAGTGTGTTTGCTTGATGTGTTCACCTGCTCACGCGGTGTGTGTGACTCAATGGGCGCATTTCTTTGGTACCCCGGGTGTATCCCTACGGTGGACCGAATACGCACATTACGCATCGGTTCACCGCCGATGTGCCCCGTTCTAAACAGCACGGGGCATTCGGGAGAAGATGGCGGCTGATTGAAAGGTGATGAAGAGTAGGTTGGTTCTAGTGCCTTAATGTGCACCGGATGTGAACGGTGTATGCATTTCATTGGAATAGGCATATCCCTATCGGCATACTCGGAAGTTCCCTGTCACGTGTTGCGGGCCCGGGGCGGGATACCGAACCTGGCCCAAAGAAATGCGCCCAATGTGTAAGTTGTATCCTCTGCAAGGTAAGGTCTTGAGTACCACGTGGCAGATATGTGTCTGGTATGTCTATACGGATACTTTAGTTTACCCCTACAATGTAAACTACTCGATTGACTTCAATATGGGGACTATCATGATTCCATTTCGGTACCCAATTCCGTAGAGACCATGCGTATGGAACCGTGGCGCCATCTGCTGAAGGAATGTGTAACAAGTCCAAATGTATGCAATCTGCGCATGGATAACTTTGAATGACTTTAGTCGGTGGCTGTATTGTATTATATGCTATACGGACACCGAAATGCAAGAAGTGACCATCGCCCAGGATGATAATGCGTTGAGGGGATTGAAAACATTATACCTCAGTCCTTCGTGTGGCATGGCATGATATTCCAAGCGCTTCAGCAAACTGCTGAAACACCGACTTACTTCTGCTTTATACTAATTTTATTACTTTCTTAAGCATTTAGTTTGGTTGGTAAAATAGTCACTTACTAAATCGTCAGCTTTCGAACCTTTCTTCGTTACTAACATATAAGTTACTAAATTTACATTCTCACCAAAGATTGCATTCTTAGTTTAAGTAAGTAACATCCGAACATAAGTAAGTAATAACCGAATGTTTCCAAGTAATACATAATTTCCGCATGTTACGATCATGTCAGTCATAAGAACTTATATTCCTTCCTCCTGCTTACCTATCATAGGAAATAACATTGATGATTGAAGGTTGCTTTTTCTGTGATTTTTTTTTCCAATTCTAATTACCGCAGAACCGATGAATGTTTAAACCTCTGACCTATTTCTGTGTATGTGCACACTTTACCGAAGGGAGGTCAAAGTGTTTCCGAGGATGTAAAAAGTCACAACGTCCGTCTTTTGGCTTCTTTTTTGAATGGCGGGATGTTTTCCATTCCCGCAACAGCCACGTTTTCTTTAATTGTTCAGAACCGTGTATATTGACCACTTGTTGGGGCGGTATGCTCACCGTAACGGGAGTGCCATATCAAATTTATAGCAAATTCGATGGTGTGGGCTGAAAATCGATAACTAAATAATCCCTGGGAGCTTAAAAAAGGGTAATTTTTGTCCGTTCACAGAGTAAGGGATATAAATACGACATTCCCACCGTATTTGTTATTTTGGTTGGATTAGATTCAGGTTTAAGGGCACTTTCAGCCTGTAGGGCTATATTGTGTTATACCGCTTCTGTTCAGTCAAAATTGATCCAGGATCAGTAATAAATCCCTGAAAGTGCTAGTTGTTGATGACAACGCCCACATGTATTATGTAAAACGGTAATTGTGTAAAACAAACGCAAGGAAAAAAGGCACAGTGAATTGTTCTTTGCAAATGGTAAACATCCCGTTTTGGGTGGATTTTTTTTTACCCTTTTTATTAATATGTAAATATGTGCTGCCTCTAAGATGCCATTGAAACCTTGAATTGAGGCGTCGAGGGGGGGGGGGCGGGGGGGGGGGGTAACTCCCACAGTACATTGCTCGCCACTTAAGCGCACTTCAGTTACTTCCGCTTAGTCGCAACAAATCTTAAATGCAAACCCCATTTCTTATGCATTTCCATTTTGACAACTTCGGTTAATCGCAACTTCGGATAATCGCAAATTCCGCTTAATCGCTACATAAATTCACCTGAAAGCAGTCAGAAACTTTGGATAATAGCAACATTGTAAGATGCTGCTGTCGCCTATACAATCTTCAGGCACCAACTACAGTATACCACCGTGGCCAAACGAAAGCCGAAAACCCTCTCCCGCGCTGACAAGGTTGAAGTCCTACGACTCAAAAGACCAGAAGGTCTCGCAATTGTAGATATCCCAGCAATTCCCAGATTTATCGCATCATTGCAGATAGGGAGTCAGTTTTACGCGACAATAACCGTGATCGCAAGCGTAGGCGCTTTGGCAAAGCAACATCCGTGAAAGATGCTTTATGGAGACGGTTTACAGAGGTCATAACATCCCAATCAGCGGGCCTGTCATAGTCAAAATAAGTCAAAAATTTCCAATGATGAGCAGTGTTGGATAATGCATGCTTAACCTATACGCGTGTATCTGAAGCGTATTTAATCCCAGTACGCGTACATACATGTATATTTAGTCCGCTCTGACCAATCAAACTCGCAAACTTCGGATAATGGCAACTTACAGATGGAAGTTGCCATTAAGCGGATTGCACTGTATTTGCAGTTAGTATTAATTGTTGAGTTGCGAATTAATCTTTAACCGGTCGTGGTTGGTCGGTTGTATATTCAGGACGCGTTAACCACTTTTGGTCATATCGCGTCAATGGCAGAAGGAAGGAAATGTTTACTTTTGTTGAAATAGTAACAATAAAAAAACATGGATAGAAATAATCCGTGATTGAAAATAAACATGTTATGGGAAAACAGCCGCACCTAATTCACGGGAACATGCTCTCGAGTGGTTAATATACACAGGTCGAAAGTTGGAAAATTACAGTTGTCAACAATCCTATGAAATTAATGTGTTGAACCCAAATACTTTCTCAGATCCTTTATACGAGTAATTTGTGCGCATGCGCATGTGTTTTTCCGCGCTGATGAGTGTTATAATGACGCTAATTGGCTATGTCTTCCCCTTTCCTCCCACAGGCGCTAGCGGGGTGTCTCACCCTGGGTGTCACCTTGGGTACTGGCTCTACTCTCTGCCCCTTTTGCTTGCAACGCTTGCTTCACAAATCCTAGAATAGCAAGACCACCAGCATGTGACGCACTGACCAACCAGCTGGCAAACTAGTCATTGCGTCGACAACATGTAATGGCTTGTATCGCTTTGAAGACAAGCTTCTATGTATTGATCTACGCATATGTATCTTGGTGTATATATATATAAATATATATATATCAGTCTTCATGCAAGACCCCCGCTCACCTTTGTGCATCGATTTGCATTCGGATGTCACGTGTGTATGGGTCCAATCTGATTTGCTTTTCTTCTTTACGCTCTGTATGTTCTAAACTTTCAAACAAATAGTGTCTATATTTACCAACAAATTATACCCAATTACTTTTTTTTTAATGTCCACCCACTGTGCAGATGACAGTGTTTTGTTTATGTGTTTAAGGAGTTGGTTGTACCGAGGAGGGCAACGGATTCCAGAGTTTTGGAATTTCCCTTAAACTTGAAAAATTATAATTTTTTTGTCTTGCAGTGCCTTATAAGCACTATATGGTATCGAATGGCGCTTGAGTGATATGGCTATATCGGGTGGTATACAGCGTTGTGTATGGTATACATGTTGGTTAACTAGCGTTCTCTTTAAAAAAAATTATAATATCAAAATATCATGATTTATCGGGACTATGAGTGATAATTCTGGTTAAGTCTAGTTACCTGGACATTATTTCGTTTCATTTTATAATATAGGTCGTGTAATCGAGCCGGGCGGCCGGTTTAACTGGGGAGGATTTTTAAGTATATGGCCAATCTCAAACAGGCGCGAAATCTACGATCTATGTTGTGTAACATTTCATTATTGTACCGGAAAAACTGGGAGGGGTTGGGGGCTATGTTTTGTTATCTGAGAGGGGGAGGGGTCTATGTTATGTTAGCTGGGAGGAGGTGGGGTCTATGTTTTGTTATCTGAGAGGGACAGGGGTCTATGTTATGTTAGCTGGGAGGGGGTGGGGTCTATATTGAAGGAAGACTTGCTAGAGGTGTGCGCGTCGGACAGAAACATACATGAAATTTATATGACAGTTGAATAATCTGAGCATTCATAGAGACGTCGACTAGATGTCGTCCGATGGGTAAGAACTCTGTTTACCGCCAATTACGGGAAAATATGCGACGTGCCGACCCAAATACAGGGAACGCTGCCAGACAGGGAGGCAGGCCTGGTTAGGGGGTGGTAGCCTAGCAACCCGCTCTGGGGTATGACACTGGCTAGCGGAGGAACATAACGGTCTTGGTACAAATTGTGGCGGTTGGTGGAGCTCGATGGGTGAGCAATCACGCTCTTAGTGGGTGTATCGGCATCACAGACCCCGTGTCTCTCCACACAGAGGGGAGGGGGGGGGGGGGTGTGCGCACAGCTACAAATATATCAGTGTATTGTGCACGGTATTATTAAATAATGCTATATACTGTATTATTAAATAATGCTATATACTGTATTATTAAATAATGCTATATACTGTATTATTAAATAATGCTATATACTGTATTATTAAATAATGCTATATACTGTATTATTAAATAATGCAATACACTGTATTATTAAATAATGCTATACACTGTATCATTTGAAGCTTTGCGCACCCCCCCCCCCCCCCCTTCCCCTCACCCCGGCCCTCCGGTCTGGGTCAGTGGATTTACTGTGCCTGTGATCGCCATGTGTAATATGGTCTATGAGGAAGACTCGCGGTATTTGGTGTGATATGTGTTCATAAACCACGGCCTTGTGTCGCTGTCACGCGACCTACGCGATTGTCGGAGGTTAAACGATACGTCGTGTTATATATGTGTAAAAAAACTATATCATCAATATTTTCCGTTAGCTTTCACGACTATGTACGTACGCTAGGTTAAGCAGGTTGCACTACACTTCATGACTGGTTATAATTCTATTATAATTACATTGGTTATGATTATAATTCGTGTTCAATTACTTCAGTAGAGTGTCAATGTTACAAGAAGCAGTTTATATACATTCATATATTTGGGGTATGTCGTACCTAGCTTAGCATGGTGCAAGCAAGAGCTTTTGTTGAGCACGTCAAGTGGATATGATGTGTAACAGGTTTATGTATTATATATGGAAGTATCAATTGGACCAGTGCTGGCGCACTGAACAATAGACGGAAAAAATAATATGTAAATCGTAGCATCGTATAAAACAGACCTCAATGTTGCTGTAACACATCAAGGCATCTGTCCGGCAAAAGTTTGGACCGACGTTAATATGGAAAAAAATGACCCTAAGTGCATTTCTGCAGGTGCGCGATCACGTGATATGAATATGAAAGTACCAATATACGTTGGTATTTGTGGTGAAATATATGTCATGTATATCAATGTTTTTCTGTTTCTACGACGCTATGTAATTAGTGTTGTTATGAAAGTAGCAGCCCTTCACGCGTAATTGTATGTCTATG
This sequence comes from Arenicola marina, assembly GCA_964019135.1. NCBI lineage: Eukaryota > Metazoa > Annelida > Polychaeta > Arenicolidae > Arenicola > Arenicola marina. The sequence goes on from OZ025250.1 coordinate 13,393,749, forward strand.
ACGCGTAGCTCTGTAGTAGTAAGTCATATATCTGGTAGTATAGTGATAAAATGATAAGAAACATGTAATGGAAGAACTGTATCAGTATCAGTAACTGCAATGTATAATAATAATGTTTATTGCCCAAAGGTATATTGTTACCTGTGCTGCTTTTATCGTGGTTATAGATCTGATATTGAAATCATCAATCTTATACTGTTTTCACTATTTTTCCTCTGCGGTTTGTTTGGTCGCGGACAATAGCATTATAAAGAATGTGCTATGTTAACTGGAGACAGGCTTTTTTAAAGTAGTATATTTCTGTTGGTGCTAGCTCTCCCTCTCAGATGACAGCTATTCCGTCGTTGAAATCTCCTCGCACAATTATCATTATCGACGCAGGTGATTGCAGCCGTTAATATTACATGAGCGGCAGCGCTGTGACCTCAAAGGTATATAGTGTCCCCAGCGCTGTGACCTCTGAGGCATATAGTGTCCCCAGCGCTGTGACCTCAGACCCATATAGTGCCCCCAGCGCTGTGACCTCAGTGGCATATAGTGCCCCCAGCGCTGTGACCTCAGAGGCATATAGTGCCCCCAGTGCTGTGACCTCTGAGGTATATAGTGTCCCCAGCGCTGTGACCTCAGAGCCATATAGTGCCCCCAGCGCTGTGACCTCAGTGGCATATAGTGCCCCCAGCGCTGCGACATCAGAGGTATATAGTGCCCCCAGTGCTGTGACCTCAAAGGCATATAATGCCCCCAGCGCTGTGACCTCAGAGCCATATAATACCCCCAGCGCTGTGACCTCAGAGGCATATAGTGCCCCCAGCGCTGTGACCTCAGAGACGTATAGTGCGGTCAGCGCTGTGACCTCAGAGGCATCTAGTGCCCCCAGCGCCTCTGCTGACCTCAGAGGCATATAGTGCCCCCAGCGCCTCTGCTGACCTCAGAGGCATATAGTGCCCCCAGCTCTGTGACTTCCGAGGCATATAGTGCGGTCAGCGCTGTGACCTCAGAGGCATATAGTGCCCCCAGCGCTGTGACCTCAGTGGCATATAGTGCCCCCAGCGCTGTGACCTCAGAGGCATATAGTGCCCCCAGCGCTGTGACCTCAGCATATAGAACCCCCAGCGCTGTGACCTCAGAGGCATATAGTGCCCCCAGCGCTGTGACCTCAGAGGCATATAGTGCCTCCAGCGCTGTGACCTCAGAGGCATATAGTGCGGTCAGCGCTGCGACCTCAGCGGCATATAGTGCCCCCAGCGCTGTGACCTCAGAGGCATATAGTGCCCCCAGCGCTGTGACTTCAGAGCCATATAGTGCCCCCAGCGCTGTGACCTCAGAGGCATATAGTGCGGTCAGCGCTGTGACCTCAGAGCCATATAGTGCCCCCAGCGCTGTGACCTCAGAGGCATATAGTGCGGTCAGCGGTGTGACCTCAGCATATAGTGCCCCCAGCATATAGTGCCCCCAGCGCTGTGACCTCAGAGGCATATAGTGCCCCCAGCGCTGTGACCTCAGTGGCATATAGTGCCCCCAGCGCTGTGACCTCAGAGGCATATAGTGCCCCCAGTGCTGTGACCTCTGAGGCATATAGTGCCCCCAGCGCTGTGACTTCAGAGCCATATAGTGCCCCCAGCGCTGTGACCTCAGTGGCATATAGTGCCCCCAGCGCTGTGACCTCAGAGGCATATAGTGCCCCCAGTGCTGTGACCTCTGAGGCATATAGTGCCCCCAGCGCTGTGACTTCAGAGCCATATAGTGCCCCCAGCGCTGTGACCTCAGAGCCATATGGTGTCCCCAGCGCTGTGACCTCAGAGCCATATAGTGTCCCCAGCGCTGTGACCTCAGAGCCATATAGTGTCCCCAGCGCTGTGACCTCAGAGCCATATAGTGTCCCCAGCGCTGTGACCTCAGAGGCATATAGTGCATTCAGCGCTGTGACCTCAGAGCCATATAGTGTCCCCAGCGCTGTGACCTCAGAGGCATATAGTGTCCCCAGCGCTGTGACCTCAGAGCCATATAGTGTCCCCAGCGCTGTGACCTCAGAGGCATATAGTGTCCCCAGCGCTGTGACCTCAGAGCCATATAGTGCCCCCAGCGACTCTGCTGACCTCAGAGGCATAGTGTCCCCAGCGCTGTGACCTCAGAGGCATATAGTGCCCCCAGCGCTGTGACCTCAGAGGTATATAATGCCTCCAGCGCCCATCCTGTTGTCCTCATATGATCCTCACATTTCACTCCCAATGTGTAGATATCTTGGTCGTACACTAATGTGCATTTATTGCCAGCGACTGTCTACTAATACACGTTCATTCTTAGCGACTTTTTTCCATCATATATTCCTATTAACTGAACCGCCCTGTACCTGCCCGTTTTTTTTGCATAGGACGAGGGTTCGACGTTCTCTAAATCTTAATCCTGACTTACATGTATCTCCGGTTAACACTTCTCGTCTCAATGAGACATTTCGTGTTTGAAGTTATAATTAAGTCTTAAAATGTGTAACTGAGCACAGCTTTATGGTGAATAACACACACACACCATGGTGCCGAACTCTCTTTTTTGGTGAGAATACGTGCACAAAACTGAACACAGGTTTGATTTTAATAAATAAAATATCAAATTATATATGCTGCTACATATGACATAGGTATGCGTTAACAGGCTGCCATTGTGGCTTTGTGCGTAAAGCTTAACAGTTATATTAACGCTGTTGGCTAGTTTAATAAGGAAACAATTGGCCTTTGTATGTGGTTTCGATTAGTTTGGTGGAAAAAGTAATAAAACCAGTTGGTTCCAAAAATACATGTTTCCTGTTACCTATGTCGGAGACTGCGAGGAAGAATGGTTGGCGATAGATCGAACGTTGACCGAACGCTGTTATAACAACGCATGCGCGACATATGAGAGACCACAGCCGATACCATAGCATTTTAAAGATGGGGACAAATGTTTATAATATAATGCCAAGAACCCATTGCTTCTCAAAAACAGTGCGGAAAAGACCGATCCAGGCTGGCAATCATTTTTCGCTGACGTCATTTGCTTTTATCCAATCATGTGATGAAAAAGTCGGACACACCTTTGACAAACAAAGCAGTATGTCACTTTGTTGTCAGTTTCAGAGATGAGTAACGTTACTTCTCACTTGTTGCCACCATCAGCCAGGATTGTCAATTTCAAACTCACGATTAAGGAAAAAGGACTCAATCGTGGACGGGGCTTCGTTTCTGAGTGTGGATCGGTCTATTGTGAAGGCATCGAAGCATGGATAATTAGCTTTCCGGAGATAAGATATTACCATTTATTATATATAAACGGTCACAACATCTCGTGCTGTAGTAACTGGAATGCGTGAGTAATAAGTGAGTTACAATCGCGGACTGACTATTGTGGAGGCGACAGAAGAGGCGGTGTCTGTCTGGTCTAAAGTATGAGTAATACGTGAGTTGCGAGAGACTAGGGGGGCCAAAATGCTGGAAACACCTGTTCACGTATTTTAACCCGAATTCTAGCATATATACAGGAAGGTAGCTTATTACTCTGGTATGGTTTTATACTGACGAATGGTATCGCGTCATGTGACCAATAATTCTTAAATTAATAAATTATTCACTACGATTATACCTAAACATAGTACAAATGTTGTTCTTTTTTTCACATACATTCCCAGTTTTCCCTTCTTGTTTGGCAAAAGTAGCCCTACTTTATCACTACTTTGTTGTCATAGCTAGATCAATCGGAAGCCTGTAATACGTTCGATTCCCGATGAAGGCAATATCTTTTTTTTGTTCAATCCAATGGTGTAAGTTAGAGTGCGATTATTAGCTTTATATCTGTACAGCGCACGTATAGCTCACACATGAGTTTCCGAGACCCGTATAGCGGAGGATTTCCAGGTCCACGTATCTATCGTCATGGACTCCTTTCTACGGCTTACAACCTACAGCATCCTGCAACTATACATGATTGCGCGAATATCCGCCATCTTAGAAAGAGACGCCCGATAGCTCAGTCGTTAGAGTGCTCGCATTGAGCGCTCTGGCCACCTGAGAGCCTAACGCCACGTGGATTGAATGTTCGAACCCCGCTGTGGTCATGTCTGTGTGGTCGCAGGATAAAGATCCCATGTCCTTATTCGCAAAGAGTAGGGGGTTACCCCCGGGGACATGGCTCCACTCTCCCTTCGTTCTCCTAATAACGCGATGTGACCAGATCTGAATTGGTTAAGGAGTTAAGAATGTACAACCTTCAACCGCCATCTTAGAGACGCATGACTGGCGCAAGGAGTTTTGGGAACTATTTTTTGTTCTGAGGAGATAAATACCATATATCCAGATTGATGCCATGTCATCAGTTTATTTAAAGAAGTCGTTGCCTCACATTCGCTAATGGAAACACTACACTTTCATTTCATTTTGTCGAATGCGCTCCAGGTTTTTTATACGCAATGCGCCAAGATATCTTCGTCGTAAAGACCGAGTTACGTGCCAAGCGCTTTATTCGAAATGAGCGGGAGGGGGTGGTGGGTTGGAGGGGAGTGTAGGGAGGGAAGAGGAGGAGGAGGGTGGATGATACCCCCGGCGACGACCCCTGGGGTGTGGTCGGGTCTGACATCCGTCAGGTGGGAGTCTCGCTAGCTGTGAGGTTAAGGTACTGGCCAACTGATCGTGGGTTTTCGAGCCCTTTGCGCTTGTATATGGGGCACGTTCCATCCAACCCCAATTACATAACCCCGGGTGGAAACTTCAAGTGTGGTTGATCTCTCTGCCCCCTCCCTCCCTCCCTCCACATCCCCCCCCCCCCCCCACTCCCGGGAAATGGCTTATAGCTTGCCTTCGCAATCTTTGGACGATAAAAAAGGGGGGCCAACGAGACATTCGAGGAATGGATTGGATGACGACGAATGGTGGTGTACCCCCGGGACATGGCTCCTTACTTGTCTCTGATTACATCTATATAAACAGATGTGTTCAAATCTGGAAAGTGAGAGTCGCCGACAAAACTATCCCAGACACATGGTCTCCCAATCTTTCCTTGATACATATGAAGGACACGGACATATCTAAGTGAAGCTTGCGACAAGAGTACCCCGCAGGCTCGCTCCCTTATATCTACCCAGAAAGGAATAATAAACCCTGCGATTGCTAGTTTGGTTGATGTCGTTTTTTGCGGTAAGTAAATAGATCGCGTGAGAGAGACGGGCGCGTCCGTCAAGGTGACTTTTTCGAGTAGTACGGTAAAGCACCACAACATGGATGTCGGTGTGTAAAGATTCCCTGAAGATGCAGGGGCGGATCCAGCTGACAGTCATATGGGGTCACAAGCTGGCGTGGATCCAGGAATTTGAGAATTTGAGAGGGGCGATCAATACCTTGGGTTTAAAATTATTTATTTTGGTTGAACCCATATTTTGGGTTGAACCAAAGTAGGCGGTCCGCATATAATGTCGGGGTCCAGCACTAAACAGCGGGTGGGGTTGGGTGGGGTGTCCGCATCTCAGCTGGCATATGACTATCATTGACCAAGAGCATCCTCCCTCAACAAGGGGAGGCGGTCTGGCCCCGAAGACCCCGCTGACATATCTTTATATTGCATTGCGGGAAGTAACAGCAAGAACCTGTGACCCCCGTGACCCAACTATATACCAAAGAGGGGTCACAGGACCCCCGCCCCGCCCCCCTTGGATCCGCAGCTGAGATGTGTGATTCGGCATTATTACTAATCAGAGCGCTATGTGAAGGACTCACCCTCTCCCTCTCCCTCTCTCTGCCCGACCGTCTCTCTCTTTTCTGTTATCTCTGTTCAGACTAACCACCCCCCCCCCCCGCCGCCCCATCCAACCCCTCCCTTTTCCCGACGTACCCCGGGTTGTTGAGGTGTTGAGTGCCCCTGGGTTATTTGCATTCCCTCGGGGGTTTCGCTTTCGTTTTCGATGTGTCTGCCACAGCTGTCTTCTGACAAATGCGTACTCGGAAACAATTCTGTAAGTGCTGCACCGGAAGTCTAGTGTCGTCTCGTCTCTCTATTTCTGGTTTTGTTTCACTTGATCCTGTCTGGTCTATATTGGTGCAAATGGTGACATAGACACACCACGCAATTGCACCGACGCTATGTCTGGCTCGGAGTGGATGTGAGGGCAGCAATTTCGTAATGGTTGGTTGTTTATTCAGGACGCTTTAACCACTTGTGGTCATATCGTGTCAACGGGAGAAGGTATGGAAGATCGGAGCCATGTCCCCCCGGGGGAACCCCCTATTCTTTGCAAAAGGGAACATGGGATCTCTATCCTGCGACCACACAGACATGGCCACAGCGGGGCTCGAACCATCGATCCACGTGCCGTAAGGCTCTCAAGAGCTATCGCCCCCTTTTGTGATGGGGACGGTTATGTTTGCAATGGTTTTGTACCATTCGGTAACCATTTGGTAACAAAACATTTTCCGTCGTTTATAAAGTCTTAATCTGAGTTGATGGGCAGACTCAGTTGCATATCAACGACAGGTCGCAGCTTCGCACCCTGGCGCCGGCATTCGGGGCGTGTTTTCCTCATATCCTTGTCCCGGGAGGTCTCTGGACCCCCAGATAAGCCGTCATATGCACCAAAAACATGGCCTAAAATGCTCAGTATTTCATTTCACTTGCGCGCTCTTACTCTGGCAGGTGCGATGGATCATTTGTGAATGTATGGATGTAGGTCCTCCATGGACTTTGTGGAGATTTGTCAATTATGTCTTGGCTTAGCCCAGACGGTAATGTAGCTTATTGGTAAGGATACCCACCTGCAGAAGAATTCAGGATACTGTGGCAAGACATCCAGTGCCTTGATCCAGGGGAGGGGTCCAGGGGGCCCGGTCCCCCTCCCCTACTTGAGGAAGAATGCCGTTTTTCAATGCAAAATTTAGGCCGTCTGTTCAGAGCCCCCCCCCCCCCGGTTGAAATTTTGTTCAGAGCCCCCCCCCCTCCCGGTCGCAAGTGTCAATGGACCCCACTGGATGCGTCCCTGCCATGAAACATGTGCAAGTTCTCTTCCCCAATACCGGCGCCAAAAACAAATATGGCGCCCGTTTGGTTCGTTGCTGGTCCCTAAAACGTCTTGGAAAGAGTAAAGTGAGAAATATTGTTGATTATGCGGATGAATTTGTTACCTACATGATTAATTTATACGGATATAGAATATTTAGCCCCGATCTCCCGGCCGAGGGCGTTTTGCTTACGCTATAGTCATGTGAGATACGAGCTCCCTCTGCCGGCAGAGTGACTTCGCCCCAGTGTTCCTCGGGATAAGTGAGAACTCCCAAATGCGCCTATGTTCTTTTTGAAAGTCTTCGGGTCAAATACTGGCTAAAACTGAGACCGACCGGGGGGTGGGCCTCCGAGGCAACATAGCAAGCTAGGGAGGACGCATTCCCGTTACTGAGGAGAGCCGACAAACATGAGGGCCCCTCTTATCAGCCCACATATCCCGTGTACTATCATCATGATTTACACCCCGCATATTTGCTACGACGATAATGAAAAGTATCTACCCCCCACCCCCTTTGCCAAATTCTTCTATCCGCGTATAAATCTATATGTAAAAGTACTGATATATATACAGTATTGAATTGCTCGGGGGTCATGTTGAGCACTGTAGTTAAGGGTGACATAATGCACCTCTGACTTGACTGATATGGCAAAAAACACCGAATGTAAAGCTAAGAAACGCGAAGGTTTAGGCCTGCGCTATACTGCGAAGACGGCATCTGTCTTTATAAGAGTCTGTTTGCGTAACTCTCCTCTCGAGAACTTATATATGTCTCTAGTGACGTCGCACATATGTCAGTCTACAGTCTCTATGTACTCTGTGTGGGTTTTCCGCTAGACACCGCTGGCGGGTTTTATACTTCCCGGTACACGCCACCTTGGCGTATATATTATATATAGAGAGAGAGGCACGTATAACGTCTGCGTCTATGGCCGACACTACGTGGCTACCATACCCAACACTGGATCGCATTATCAATAGGGTCCTGGGTTCAAATCCGGGCCAGGACACCTAATCTGGGGCGTGGTTCATCTGTTCATCGATTTATCGTCCCGGGAGGTTGTTTGCTTCGGTTTAGCCCTTGTGTGCACAAAAGTGGCATTGAGCCCCAATTCATTACATTACATTTAATGTCCTTAGCACAAGGTATGATTCTCGGGAATGTCTGAATGCACAGCCGGCCTTATCACGCCCAGCCAACTGCAGAGATTATGTACAATGCGGTCTCTGTTGAGTGGATTAGCCGTGGGCGATTGGTGTCCACGTGTTGTGGCGCCGAAGTCCCGCATAACCCGCACAGACAGATACAAACAGAGACCGAATACATTCTATTCATTCATCAGACAAATTAAGTGCGCCATTTCAGAAGTTGGCTGGGGGCCGGCCCGATAGCTCAGTAGGTTAGAGCGGTCGCCTTTAGTGCTCTGGCCTTCTGAGAGCCTAACGGCACCTGGATTGGTGGTTGGCACCCCGCTGTGGCCATATCTCTGTGGTCGCAGGATAAAGATCCCATGTCCTTCTTCGCAAAAGTAGGGGGTTACCCCGGGGACATGGCTCTACTCTCCCTTCCTTCTCCCATTGACGCGATATGATCAAAAGTGGTTAAAGCGTCCTGAATAACCAACCAACCAACCAACCATCCAATCAGTAGCTGGCTGTATTTTGCTGCTACGCTAGCTGTCGAAACCTGCATGCTGGTCGATACGCATCTGGGCATCAAGGCTAATCCCTTATAATCCAAACCACCGCTAGAATGTAAACAAACAGGCTGGACGTGCATGTGAATTGAGGCTTGATATCGACTGCATGTGGTTTGGGGTTCACGGTTGTCACGCCTGGTCGTCAGGGAAGTATAAATGTGTGTGTGTGTGTGGGGAGGGGGGGGGGGTAGAGTGGGTGGTGGGTAAATGGGGAGGGTGGAAGGGGGAGGGGGCGATAGATATTCGCAAACTTACTATAGAACCAAGAATAAATAACTTGGTTACGTCACGACATGGTCTGCCCGTTCAACGGGTCAAATAGGGACAGGAGTGGGCGGGGGGTTGCTTAGTTTCTGTGTATGTGTTCTAGGTTTAAATGTTTCGAATGGAAGGCCCATATTTTAGATCTGTACAGCAGATCCTTTGATCGATCGATCGTCTTGTTCCCGGGATGCACAAAAGTGGCATAACACATCAATTCAGTTCTTTTACAATCAGATCCGTACTGCTGATGGTTGGTTGTATATTCAAGACGCTTTAACCAGTTTTGGTCATATCGCCTCAATGGGAGAAGGAAGGGAGAGTGGAGCCATGTCCCCGGGGGTAACTAACCTCCTACTCTTTGCGAAGAAGGACTTGGGATCTTTTCCCTGTGACCACACAGACATGGCCGCAGCGGGGCTCGAACCATCGATCCACGTGCCGTTAGGTTCTCAGGTGACCAGAGCAGTCAATGCGAGCCCACGCTCTAGCCCACTGAGCTACCGGGCCGGCCCCCAGCACTGCTGATGTCTCTCGATCGAACTGCTTCTCGTCGTGCAGAATCTATATTTAAAAAGGAAAAGTTTCTCGTCGGTAGTTGTACATAGGCGTGTCCTGAAATAGAGACATTGCAGCTGTCACCATGTGTTCATGTGTGTTGCTATCACACTATCTCATCAACGGGGCTGAATATGAACACAAGAATAGCACAAGGGTGGCTCAGATAGAGAGACCCATAGACGTGAATCGATCATGGTTGAAACCGCTATTGATGAAAGACCTTCAAATGGAGAGGGGTATAGGAGGCCCGTGGCGGATTTCACGAACGCAGTTTAATGGCGGACTACGGGGCTTAGTCGGCTAAAGTTGCCATGTCAATGATGGGCGAGTGTAGTTGATTAAACCCCGTATCCGGCTAAACTATTACGTGAAATAGACCACAGATCACCTTTGGTCAGTAATGAGCCGCTGTTTAGCGGACCAGGAACCTGTTTCACCCCGCATCCACCGCCCTCTAGACAGGAGTCACTTGTCGCATTGATAAGCTATGTTCCAACTGTGGTAGGGTGGTTGGGGGGGAGGGGGGTACAGACACTAGCTGGGTAAGGGTGGAGCAGAGATGAGTCAGCTCGCCGGAGGGATTGGTGGCAGGGGTGGGCGGAGGGGTGGTATATGCAGGTGAACGCCAGGTAGTCAGATCGATGGTTGCCTCGCAACAAGAATAACAACTCAGGTGGGGACATGAATAAGCCATGTAAGGGAAAGACCGCCAGCAACTGATCGTGTCGCGCTGAGAGTACCTCACTGGTACAGTGAGACCTCACTAGTACAGTGACACACATCACTGGTACAGTGACACGCCTCACTAGTACAGTGACACCTCACTAGTACAGTGACACACCTCACTAGTACAGTGACACCTCACTGGTACAGTGACACACCTCACTAGTACAGTGACGCACATCACTGGTAGAGTGACACGCCTCACTAGTACAGTGACACCTCATTAGTAGCCAACAGCGACACACATCACTGGTACAGTGACACCTCACTAGTAGCCAACAGCGACACACATCACTGGTACAGTGACACCTCACTAGTACAGTGACACACATCACTGGTACAGTGACACGCCTCACTAGTACAGTGACACCTCACTAGTACAGTGACACACCTCACTAGTACAGTGACACCTCACTGGTACAGTGACACACCTCACTAGTACAGTGACGCCTCATTAGTAGCCAACAGCGACACACATCACTGGTACAGTGACACCTCACTAGTACAGTGACACACATCACTGGTACAGTGACACGCCTCACTAGTACAGTGACACCTCACTAGTACAGTGACACACCTCACTAGTACAGTGACACCTCACTGGTACAGTGACACATCTCACTAGTACAGTGACACCTCACTAGTACAGTGACACACATCACTGGTACAGTGACACGCCTCACTAATACAGTGACACACAACACTAGTACAGTGACACACCTCACTAGTACAGTGACACCTCACTAGTACAGTGACACCTCACTAGTACAGTGACACACATCACTGCTACAGTGACACGCCTCACTAGTACAGTGACACACAACACTGGTACAGTGACACATCACTAGTACAGTGACACACATCACTGGTACAGTGACACCTCACTAGTACAGTGACACCTCACTGGTACAGTGACACCTCACTAGTACAGTGACACACATCACTGGTACAGTGACACGCCTCACTAGTACAGTGACACACAACACTGGTACAGTGACACATCACTAGTACAGTGACACACCTCACTAGTACAGTGACACCTCACTAGTACAGTGACACCTCACTAGTACAGTGACACCTCACTAGTACAGTGGCACCTCACTAGTACAGTGACACCTCACTAGTAGTGACACACCTCACTAGTACAGTGACACACCTCATTAGTACAGTGACACACCTCACTAGTACAGTGACACCTCACTAGTACAGTGACACCTCACTAGTACAGTGACACACATCACTGGTACAGTGACACCTCACTAGTACAGTGACACCTCACTGGTACAGTGACACCTCACTAGTACAGTGACACACATCACTGGTACAGTGACACGCCTCACTAGTACAGTGACACACAACACTGGTACAGTGACACCTCACTAGTACAGTGACACACCTCACTAGTACAGTGACACACCTCACTAGTACAGTGACACCTCACTAGTACAGTGACACCTCACTAGTACAGTGACACACATCACTGCTACAGTGACACGCCTCACTAGTACAGTGACACACAACACTGGTACAGTGACACATCACTAGTACAGTGACACACATCACTGGTACAGTGACACCTCACTAGTACAGTGACACCTCACTGGTACAGTGACACCTCACTAGTACAGTGACACACATCACTGGTACAGTGACACGCCTCACTAGTACAGTGACACAACACTGGTACAGTGACACACCTCACTAGTACAGTGACACCTCACTAGTACAGTGACACACCTCACTAGTACAGTGACACACCTCACTAGTACAGTGACACCTCACTAGTAGTGACACACCTCACTAGTACAGTGACACACCTCACTAGTACAGTGACACCTCACTAGTACAGTGACACCTCACTAGTACAGTGACACCTCACTAGTACAGTGGCACCTCACTAGTACAGTGACACCTCACTAGTAGTGACACACTTCACTAGTACAGTGACACACCTCATTAGTACAGTGACACCTCACTAGTAGTGACACACCTCACTAGTACAGTGGCACACCTCACTAGTACAGTGACACCTCAGTGTGCTCTGCCGGGCCAGCTCGATTGCCTCATTGCATAAATTCAGAAACCTAATAAACATCGCCGTTTTGGCTGTGATATGGCAAACGTGTCTATCCCGCGACACCGCAGAACTCTGTCGCGGTACTGCTACTTATAACATCGCGAAGCGCAAACCTTGATGACGTTTACCACTAAGTTGAAAATCTGTGGTAAGAGACTCCATTTGGCAGTCTGACAATGTCACATGGCGTGGAATATAGACAAGAAATTTTGGATGATTCAAGGACCGATTCTTATTTGTATTTTGACCTCTTTAGTTTTGGCGGGAAATAGCTCGATGAGCAACTTTAAGCTAACCAACCTTTAACGGTTTATCGGATGACAAGAGCAGCTGCATTGAAGACCGCGGTAAACCGTTGAGTTGAAAGGGTCCAAGGGTTTGTTTTTAGCGGGCAAGTGATCATCTGCATATTCACTGCGCCCTCCACACTGGCCATTGGTGCAAACTGTAGCCGGTGAGAATAAATAACTGGTTGTCGTAAAAATAATTTGCTGAAGGGGTTCAACGAGGTTGCGTCCCCCTCCTAGCCCCCCCCCCCCTCCCCCCTCTCCATTTCTACCCCCCCCCCACTCCTCTACCCCCCACTCCCGTCCCCCTCCTACTCCCCTCCCCTCCCCCTCCTACCCCCCCCCCCTCGCCTTCCCCTCCTACCCCGCCCCTCCCCTTTCTACTTCACCCCCACCCCATCCCACGCCCACATCCCCCCACTCTTATTATATAATAAGTGATATAGCCAAGTGGCGCCCTTCGCCCCCATCCAACACAACAAACATACTTTCCGAGGCTGCTAGCGTGTGACCTGCAATCTCTTGGTCTCTACGGGGGTCCCGTAGCCCGGTTTTACCCAATGGTGACCCCCTTGTGGTTCGAATTAACCCCCCCCCCCTCCCCCCTCTCACCCTCTCGACTTGACATTCTCCTTATCTCTGCGGTCGTATGTTAAATGCGAGCCGAGCATAACGACATCGAGGAGGCCACGCTGAGATGGATGACAATACACTCCCACTTCCTCCGCGGCAAATACTTTCTGTTTCAAAATTGGCAAAGTTTTGTTTAAAAATTGGCAAAGATTTGTTTAAAAATCGGCAAAGATTTATTTAAAAATTGGCAAAGATTTGTTTCAAAATTGGCAAAGATTTGTTTCAAAATTGGCAAACATTTGTTTTAAAATTCGCAAAAATTTCTTTCAAAATTCACAGATTTGTTTAAAAATTCGCAAACATTTGTTTCTAAATCTGGCCAACACTTTCAAGTGTCCGATCATACTTTCTCACGAATAAACCAAATATTACATTTATTGACTACAAATTTTCACTAAATTACACTGCGTGCTGTTCAACTTCGGTTCTCACCCTAGCTCAGTTGGTATATAGACCCAGCTACGGATAAACAGGTCGTGGGTTCGAACCCTAGCTCAGTTGGTATACAGGCTGAGCTACATATCGAACAAGTCGGGGCTTCGAACCCAAGCTCAGTTGGTATATAGACTCAGCTACGGATAAACAGGTCGTGAGTTGGAACTCTAGCTCGGTTGATAAGCAGGTCCAGCTACAGATCGCCAGGTCGCGGGTTCGAACCCCCCCTGAGTAAACAGGCTGAGCTACAGATAAAAAAGGTCACGTGGGTTCGAACCCTAGCTCAGTTGGTATACAGACTCAGCTGCAGACTCGCCAGGTTGTGGGTTCGAACCCCAAAGAATAACTCGGTTGGTTTTCAGGGTCAGCTACAGATTGAAGGGGTCGTAGGTTCGAACGCACGTGGATATCCAGCTGAGCCTGCTTACTGAGCTAGGCAGGCTGAGCTGGCGAATGCTGACAATGAGATCTGACCCGCCCCCCCCCTCCCCTCCTTCTGTCACCCCTCTCGCTCACCCCAGCAGACACCCCGGGGGGACGGGGACACCCCGGGGGGACGGGGAGCGATTTCCTGGTAAAGATGTGACAAAAGAACAGTCCTCTCATTTCCAGACAGTCGGCCGGCTAGTCGATCGGTTGCTATGGCTACGAGCGGCAACTTCCCAAGCTCTGTTGCTGCGCAAAAGGATAATGTAATGATAAAAAAAAGTAATGATTGCATATACTTATCCTAGGTAAGCAGCTGTAAGAGTTGCGTGCAGGCTAAAAGGTCGCGGGTTCGAGTCTAGCTGGAAGGGTCTGAAAGGGGTAAATGGCGACACGCGACCCAGGTGGCATATTTGAAAAATCGACATTAACCTCGAATTCCGACACTAAGGATCTAAAAAAGCGACGTCGGCACAACTTTTTGAAAAAACAATAGTGAGCCAAAAAGCGACACGGAACGTCTTGAAAACTGGACACTGGACCCCACTTCCCGACCCCTATCTGGCGCGTGTTCCATGTAACCTACACATGAAGTGAGGCGTGTTCCATGTAACCTACACATGAAGTGAGGCGTGTTCCATGTAACCTACACATGAAGTGGGGCATGTTCCATGTAAACTGCACATGAAGTGGGGCGTGTTCCATGTAACCTACACATGAAGTGGCGCGTGTTCCATGTAACCTACACATGAAGTGGGGCGTGTTCCATGTAACCTACACATGAAGTGGGGCGTGTTCCATGTAACCTACACATGAAGTGGCGCGTGTTCCATGTAACCTACACATGAAGTGAGGCGTGTTCCATGTAACCTTCACATGAAGTGGGGCGTGTTCCATGTAACCTGCACATGAAGTGGGGCGTGTTCCATGTAACCTACACATGAAGTGGGGCGTGTTCCATGTAACCTACACATGAAGTGGGGCGTGTTCCATGTAAACTGCACATGAAGTGGGGCGCGTTCCATGTAACCTACACATGAAGTGGGGCGTGTTCCATGTAACCTACACATGAAGTGGGGCGTGTTCCATGTAAACTGCACATGAAGTGGGGCATGTTCCATGTAAACTGCACATGAAGTGGGGCGTGTTCCATGTAACCTGCACATGAAGTGGGGCGTGTTCCATGTAACCTACACATGAAGTGGGGCGTGTTCCATGTAACCTACACATGAAGTGGGGCGTGTTCCATGTAAACTGCACATGAAGTGGGGCGCGTTCCATGTAACCTACACATGAAGTGGGGCGTGTTCCATGTAACCTGCACATGAAGTGGGGCGTGTTCCATGTAAACTGCACATGAAGTGGGGCATGTTCCATGTAAACTGCACATGAAGTGGGGCGTGTTCCATGTAAACTGCACATGAAGTGGGGCGTGTTCCATGTAACCTACACATGAAGTGAGGCGTGTTCCATGTAACCTTCACATGAAGTGGGGCGTGTTCCATGTAACCTACACATGAAGTGGGGCGTGTTCCATGTAACCTACACATGAAGTGAGGCGTGTTCCATGTAACTTACACATGAAGTGGGGCGTGTTCCATGTAACCTACACATGAAGTGGGGCGTGTTCCATGTAACCTACACATGAAGTGGGGCGTGTTCCATGTAACCTACAGATGAAGTGGGGCGTGTTCCATGTAACCTACAGATGAAGTGGGGCGTGTTCCATGTAACCTACACATGAAGTGGGGCGACGTTGGCGTTACTTGGTCCAATGTAGTTATCTTGTGTGCACAAAGATGGCCTGAAACACGAACATGTGTTTGGGTACGATGTGTAATACTAGCAGTGAGCCATTGTGGCTAAGCCACGGGAGCTACCGCCCCCACACATGCCCAACCCACCGTTGCCATACCAGCATATACATGTACCCACCACGGTCCGCAATAAATATGTCGTCTGGCAACCAAAATTTGTTAGAGCCGTGCTCCGAGTAACAGTGTCGGAGGAAGGAGGGGGCGAGGGGTGGGGAAGGGGAGGAGGGGGGTGAGGTATAATGAGAAAACCAATAATGTGAGTCACCTTTACAAACAAAAGGCCTATTGATAACGAAAGCCCTGCGTCATAGTTTGCTTTGAAGGGCGTAGCCTGGCAGTGTTTGAATGAAATTATGAGTCACCACCCTTCAGCCGACGACGTGACCAATAAAAAGGTTTCGCTTTTTCAATTGGATCCCGTGAGCATGAGTGAGGCATTTATCATGTTTAATTTACAATTGATGAGGATAGGCCTACATGTGAAGTCTGTAGCCTGCCCAGCTCAGTTTGTATGCGGGCTGAGCTGCAGACATGCCGTGGTCGATGGGTTCGAACCCTGGCACCTGTCTATGCCTGGTGCATGTAGATCTATAACAATAATATTTCCATTGCCCGGAAGGTGCCGTGGCCAATTGTAGCCTGCCTGTGTACAACGTTGGCCGAAAACTCCATAATTCCATTTTATATATTAACCAGTATCGGTGTATCGTTATCCGTATAAATATATATATCAATGACCCTTGTTCATGAAGAATGGCATACAAAATCAGTCAAAGCCACATTAGCCAACCCCGGTACAGTGTAAGCTACAGTGTGGCTTGTCGAGACATATCGAGCAAAGTCTAGACTGGGCGTCACCACCTCGCAACCGCATTGTTAGCGTGCAAGTGGCGCACTCTGGTGAGACGCGTATAAAGTTTCCGAAAGTACATGGGGGGATTCCCCCTCACGTGATATTTGCCTCGCTCCCTGCCTACTCATGCGATCGACCTCCACGCTTCTCCGCGTGGGGGCGCCCGCAAGCTACAGTTGTTGAATGACTCATCACCCGCCTGTCTGTCTTTTCTGGGTCAGAGATCTTTCCCGGAACTGGAGAGGCTCCATATGGGGTGAACATTGTAGCGAAATATTTCTCATGGTGCCAATAGTGCTCATGTTGTAACGTACTTGCCGGAGAATATTGCAAAGCCTGGCGAGATTAGATCTGGAAGCAGAATCGTCCTCTAACGCAGTCTGTTCATTTTACCGTAATTCTGATAAAAGCTGATATCTGCTAGCCCCTCGTCCGGGCAAATCTGTGTGTTATGGGCGTGGTTGTCCTGGTCAACCGTTGTATTTAGTGTCGCCATCTAGCGAACGTACCGCACACTCTTGTCGGTCGGGGCCTGTCAACCGTGGAATTCAGTGTCGCCATCTAGCGAATGTACCACACTGTTGTGTGAGTGGGCCAGTATGGAAAGCGGATAACAGGAAGAGCGAATGTCGATCCGATTTAGCACGCAGACGGCACCCACGATGAAGTTACAGGTCCAGGTCTTCGATTTTCAAACCAAAGTCAATTCGTTTAATATCTGCCGCGTTTTCTTCGCATTTTTTTTCCTGCGCAATATTTTCAGCCCCATTTTATACATTGTCTTATGCGCAACAGTAAGGCCCACACGATTGTAGCTCACGTATGACTCACGGCTAGCATTTACTACAATAATCCATTTGTTGGACTCAAAATGACTCAAAATATGGAAAATTAACCAATCGAGTTCAAACCACTTGTAAATGTATTGTGAATAGTTACAGCACAACATGGTAGCCTACAACATATAGCCAACAACACAAGTCATGGGGTAGGTCTAGGGGGTACTTCCAGGGGGTAGGCACCGAGGGCAGGGGGGAGGTGACCTTTGTCAGTGGTAACTGTATGCCATGTTAGATGATGGAACCTCCCTCCCCACCCCCCCCTATCCCTCTCCCTTTTTTTTTTTTTTACTGGACCCTAGTTATTATTTTGTGGACCCTCGATCTGTTGTTTGACAGCTACGTTTTGTTAGATTTATTGAAAAGAAAATCATATTACTGCATTCTCATTGATTAAAATAAATCGAACGAGAGCAACTGGAGGAGAGAGCAAAATTTGGGAGTTAATTACACGAGGTCTTGTGGGCCATTCTATTTTTAACATTACTATCGTCTTAGCTCTACACATATATGCAAGTTTTATATTAAAGAACATGAATGTTGGCGCAATGCACAGCATTAACACAGGAACTGCTACTTGGTCCCATCATGCCCTCCACTCTGTACTGGGGCGGAGGCGAGGTTTAAGGCTGCTCGAGTATATAAGGCGAAGGTCTGCAAAAGCTGAGTTGCAAAGCAGTTTTGGGTTCGAATCCTGGCACACTGGGTTCACACAGCCACATATCAGCCTCCGTGTGCGCAAAAGCGGCTTAAAACTAAAACATTTCAAGCATGAAATTTACAATACTGGCTGGTAGATTGGAGCATAGTGCTTAGTGAACTATTGTTTCCTGGCTTAAGACAATTTACTCGTTTCTTATAGGTATACTCCCCATTTGAACGGCATATTTATAATAATGAACGAACTTCTTCATGCCAGACACTATGTTCATTATGCATAAAGTAATTTAAGTAAATTAACATTCAGCTTTTGCGCGAAACCAGAGTGTTAGATCATTTTATTGCGGGACAGCTCATTTCACCAAAAGTTAAGCATGGTTTGAAACAGTACCTCGGTCATATAGTAAGGCACATATACATGATTTGTTATTAGTACGCCAGAATTGGAATCTTGCGGCCCCGCAGTTTCGCATGTTAACGTTTTGTTTCACATATTTAAGCGGCCCCGCAGTTTCGCATTAACATTTTGTTTCACATATTTAAGTGATAAAATAGAAAGTGTCAATGGCGGATCAACTTGAAGGGATCCAATGACAGTGCTACCTGGATAGCCAACCTCCTTACTCCGCTGCTGCCTTTGAGCTCAGTTTGAATGATGTGTGATATTTCTCCCCCCGCATGACTCAGACTGTATGATATGCGAGCCAAACCCGTGTCAGAACCAAGGGACGTGCTCCGCCAACGCTGACTGCTCCGCCGACCAGTGCATCTGTCCGCCGAATTACGTCGGTGACCGTTGTGAGATCAGTAAGTGCCTTGCCGTAGGTGCTTCCTATCTGCATGGTTCCAATGTATGGATATACATAGACATGTATATATTTGTATATATTATACACAGTGGCTGTCCTTCAGGGTCGTACCCAGGGTGCAGTTCCGTGGAGCCACCCCACCTTATCGCACCCTACCCCAATCCCCTCCCCGACTCCTCCCCATCACGCCATTACCTATATAGATCTAAGTAAGTATAGGATAATAATAATAATAATAATAATAATAATAATAATATATGAGTGAGTTGTATAGGTTCAACATTAAAGTTGAGAAAATGTGGAAGAAAATTGAAGTTTAACTTGTTGGGACTGACAAGCGCAGGACCGAGAGCAATTTATTGATAAGTTCACTTACTTACTTGTTCTCTCAAATTCCACTTAATACCCCCGCCCCTCTCGCCCTGCGTACGACCCTGACTCGTAGTGTGCACATATCCATAAACAAATGTCTGTCGTTTGTATGTACTTTCCAGTGTGTCTGGTTAATGAAGGGGAATGGAAATGCCTCAAACCAAGATGGCCCCCGGTAACTTTCTCAGAGAAAGTTTCTACTTTTTTTAATAAAATATTTCTTCCTGAAAATACCTATATTACAAGTAGGATTCTATATAGGCCTACATGGGTAAATTTATAAGCTCCGGTCTTTATTTGTACTGCTAATAATATCAATATACATTTGAAGACAACTGTCGGATTTGATCACGTTTGTGTAGGTGTATGGGGTCCAAACGTCCAACTGTGCAAACGAAATGACATGGTATCTTCATCTCCTGCATTTACTACGGCAAGAGTGTCTAGTCTCTGGTGTCTTTAGAGTGTCTGGAGTCAAGAGTAGCTGGATATTCCATTATAAGTAGCTCGACCCCTTCAAGTGCTGTTAAAGTTATCGCTGGTACACAGAGTGGTTCAACGGTGAAAATGGCGATTTGTCTGCCGGGCCAGGCATGTTGAATGTGTTTGACTAACTTCCTCTGTAGTAATCGTAGAATTTTCATCTATTCACCGCGTGTTTCTCGATGATGGACTTAGTCCACCAGTGTGGTGTGCGGTGTCGTGTTGTGTGATTCAGGTTGTGTCACTTCCTATAATTGTCACTGCGTTGTTCACACGGATCACGTTCTCTTCGTCCTTATCGTCACAGTCCTACAACGTGTTCATATGGTTCGCTGTACAAAACACCTGTATCGTCCAGCCTTATTTATGTCTATGTATATATGTATATACCCTTTCTGCACAACATGCCAACACTTTTACACGCATGTATATTATCTTTAAAAGAAAGCTGACTTCCATTTCATACATGCGGCATAAAAACTGGTTTCTTATGTAAACCCTTTTTATATAAATCGCGTAGTCCTCTAACTATCAACGCCACCTTAGAGCCTAACGGCAATTGGATCGGTAGTTCGAGCCCCGCTGTGGTCATGGCTGTGTGGGTTTATACCCGGGGATTTGGCTCAGCTCTTCCCTTCCTTCTCCCATTGACGCGATATGGCCAAAAGTGGTTAGAGCGTCCTGAATAAAAACAACCAACTACCTCTACATTAATCAAGCATGGATCCAACTGGGATACCGAGAAACATGGGCCCCTTCCTCCTCACCCGTCTCTCCCTACAAATCCTGGATCCACCAACTCCAATGTGTTCCTTGTTTACTCAGTTCAACGTCAAATGTTTGTATATATACCGATATGCTCTTCGGTGACAGTCGACCGTATGGGGAATTTCTTTTAAGCATTCTCACGGTATTGATTATGGTGATTTAAAATGAGAATTCCGTAACATATTGTGGTATTAATTATGGTGAGGATCGAACTAACGGTGAATTTGTACCTTTATGCCGCTTACTGGTAATAATCTCAACGTTATTCTGATATTGAGCGAACTGACAGTGAATGACCTTATGGGGAATTGCTTACCATTATACTGATGCCGGTTTTTGATAACGATCGAACCGATGGTGTAATCTCCTACCGACAATGAATTCTTTACCATAAACTGATATTGCCTTTGAATAATAATCAAACTAACGATAAATTCTTCACCACATTGGCCTAATGATATTGCTCTTCGGTAATGGTGGGAAATTCTTTGCAATGGGTCCTCACTTTTTGCATTCAGACTTGCGATATCGCGAGTCGTACCCAGTAAATCAAGTAATGTATCTCAATGACCTTGGTTCCATGATTTACTTGAGTTTTTATCTTGTCTTTTTAAATTAAATAACTTAAATTAGATTTCTAATTGATATGAAATGGTGTTAATTTCTTTTGTACTTTGATGGAAGTCCATTAAACATACATAGTATTTATTCACGTTTCATACATTTCACCAGATATTCGTATACTTTGATATATTCGTATGTTTTTACCAAGTCGTACATTTTTTGTTGTCGTATATTTTGTTATATTCGTATATTTCGTCAGATTTTTCAGCATTTTGCAGTACTGCTAATACATTTCTTCTTGTAGGGCACGTTTGAAACAAAAAATGTTTTTGTTATTTAATTGTGTTAAATATGTATTTATATTCCATTTCGTCTGAGGGGCTGCGGTACTTTGGCTGTTTCCGGATACTTATATCAGCTAACACGATGATTTTACATTATCTATTATCACATGTTAGCTTTCAGCTGTTCTACCCGTATTGTACAAATGATCTTTAATCCTGTTTAATGAATTCAACGTTCTGATGTTAAGTTTCGTCGTTCAATACTATTCGGGAAGCCCTCCCTGGCTCAATCGTTAGGCAGGTTGAACTCCAGATAAAGAGGTCAAGTGTTCGCGACCTGGCACCCGCATTTGAGGCACACTTTATCCAACCTCATCTCATCCAACCACATTTCATCGGCCCGATAGGTTTCTTTGTCTTCACGTACACAATAAATCGTCCACGCACCTTCACTTCCTTTGAGTTATTTCATTGCAACCCTAGATGTGTTGGCAGCCTGAAGTGTTTTACCTGCTCTTTCTCTCCCTCCTTTGCGATATGTTGCACGCGTCCTTTGTGCCGCCATCTTTACCCTGTCGTCCTTCTTGCACTAAACTGTGTCGCCCATCGAATCTACCTGTCTGTCTATTGTCCATTGAGTGACCTTGTCGAGTGGACTTTGCGGGACCAGCCAGTGTGACGTCATACTGCTCGGCGCGTAGTTCACCGTTTATAATTCGCGGCTTCAGTGTCATTGTTTCATTGCATTCTTTTGCCTTCCTCCATTATTGTGAGGGGACACCTCGATAGCCCAATGGGTTAGAGCGCTCGAATTGAATTAAAAGTCCCATGTCTTTCTTGGTAAGGAGTAGGGGGTTACCCCCGGGACATGGCTCCACTCTCCTTTTTTTCTGCCATTGACGCGATATGACCAAAAGTGGTTAAAGCGTCTTGAATATACAACCAATCAAGCCAACCATTATTGTGTATCTTGTCTAAGTGTTTGTATTTATGGAGAAAAATCTCGGTTTCAGTTCCTTGTTATTTACTTATTAAGGTAACACTTGGTTTTGTAGCAACAAAGACTACAAATATAACATCTCATCACTAACTTGTTAGGCGTTCACCCGGCTATTTTCATGTATGTGTATGTCTGTGATGCTTTAAGCTTGTATGGTGCAGTTTTCTGGGACGCCATTCATAATAAATGTCGTAGGCCTGCGTAACTTGATAATATTGTAAGAGTATCTCATTTCCAATGTTCATGCAAGCAATCAATTCAACCATGGCTGATGCTTGTGGCATTAAGGTATATTTGAAGTATGTTAGCACCTAATTTTGAGTTCTTCGACCCATATAAATAATCCCTGCATCCATTTTCAACGAATCAAGACTGTGATATACCCCAATAAGCCATTAGTACATATGTAATTGACGAGCTTTGATTTAGCCAATCGCATCGCGATATACAAATTACGTGCTTTCTTGCAACCAATGGTGGCTCGATATGTAAATGGACCAATCGCATCTCCATAACTGGATGTTCTTGACCAATTAGGTGGCTGTACCAGGGGTCTGTGCACGTGTGGAGGGCATGGGACGTGTATGGACCGGCCTGATAGCTGTGTATGTACGTGTGATCCGTGCTACTATGGAAGCCAATGTGACAACTGTAAGTTCTATTTTGGTCGATCGCCAGAATCCCATAAGGCAGGGAAAACACGAAAAAAAATATATATATGTCATAGAATCTGAAAACAAGCAAAAAAAATATCTGCAAAGAATTTGTGCATTTTGGCCTTGATGTTGAAATATTACGAAAATAGTGAGATTCCCATTGACGAAAGATGCATAAGGCGGGCGTATGCAAACCCACATGTTCTCTTACTGAATTTGGTGCATTATGTCGGTATTTTGAAACATTCTGTGATGCAGGCCCATAGACAAATATTGGGAGTTTTATGGGAAAAAGAATGTTCACGATTTTCAAGTGAATTAAAGTGAATGCGGCGGATTTTGTTGTGGGAGAATCAATGAGACTGGTATATCTTCTGCTGGCATGTGTAAAATATATCAAAAAACTTATAAAATCTGAAGGGTGAACAGTTAGAAATGTTATTATAGTTGAAGTAGATCAAGTTTGCAATGCGCGTATGATACATAGAAAGGTGTATCTGTCGAAACCATACGTCTATGCTTGTACAGCGATGCTTGCTTTTATATGCTTTATCAAGTTTATTTAGAATTCATCTTGTTATCGATATAACTTTTTAGTTGCTATGGTTTATATCAACAGATATTTTGTCTGTGTGATATAAACGATCTTGGCTACGGTACTAATTAATATGAAAATATAAAATTACTGCATGGCAATGTTAACCGGTATCTTGTAGGTCAGCGGTGCAATTAACCATTGAGGCACGAGATTATAGGGTCTGCGTGAGTGCACGAACATGTAGTGCTTACACCTGTTTGTGAATATTATATAATTACTCCCTTCCCCACTTCCCTCCCTCCCTCCCCCGTCACTTTCGCTGCTGATGAATCAGGGCTAAAATATGTGCATACCTAAGTAAATTGGGCAGTTTTATCAACTATAAATTGCCCCTGTGCGAATTTTTATTGTTTGCCTCCCCCCCCCCCCCCCCCGTTCGTCCCCTTTACTCCGTTACCGTATTTAACTAGACATATTTGCGAACCTTCAATCTCAACTATGTTTAAACCACAAGCCCCATGTGTTATAAGAATTGTGCTGTTGCAAAGTTAGGCGTGAAGGCAAGGTCTCCATATAGCGGCAAACAATGCCGCACAACGCTAGAGGTACATGCGCGATGCATTCGTGTACGCTCGCCGACCTTAGTTTTAATTTATGTAGGGGTTACAATGACATTCTGTATATTCTGATTCTGCATGTGATGTGTGGTACTTAATCAAAATCTGCAATAAGGCGCCATCTTGATGACCCTCAATCAGGGTTATAACCTTGAACCTTGCAATCCAAGATGGCGTCTTGGACAGATTGTACCTGGCTACTAAACTCGTTTGCAATCTTCTGTCCTCTTCGTCGCATGCGCCTGTTTTGTCCGCCCTCGATGCAGTTACCAGCAGCTCCGATCCCTGTCAGAGTCAACCCTGTCAGAACTCCGGCACTTGTCGTTTGCTTTGCGAAAGTTATGAGTGCACGTGCACTGATAACTGGAGCGGGGATAACTGTGATGAGGGTGAGTAATTGCCTAAATGTCTTGACTGGACACTGCACACAAGGTCAGCCTTCAGTGATCCATGTTAATATTATACTGCTGTATGCTAACGGATATGTGAAACGATGTATTCTTACAGACTGAAAATGACGTTATATCCCAGTTAAGTCAATTCAACACAGGGTATTTAGCATGGGTGATAATAGGGGATTTAAGATTTTAGCTTTACCATGCCGTCTTGTAGATTAGTCACAACCCTTTGCTATTAAGCGGATGGGAATAATTGATTAGTACTTCATATGAAACATCTACAGAAGCACATAAGATGCAAGAAGGTTTCTGAAATTTTAGAAGTTGGGCACTTTTGACAAACAATTTGAGTAATTGCTTGAATCTACTCGATCACATCCGAACGTTGGTTCACTATGTAAGATGGATAACTGTTGTAACATTAATTGTATTATTAAGACCTAGACTATAGTAATATGTCCCGTTGTATGATCACGGTTATGTAACGTTGTCACAATGTTTCTGTGGCTGTATATACTAATGTGTTTTTGTAGTCAACATACGCATTTCATAGAAACGCATGCGTGTTCATATCTGCTAGTCTATTGCTATTTATTATATCGCATACTCTTTTCTTTGTAGATACATAGCTTTGCTCTGCATGTAGAATGATACTCGCAACCATGCATGTTAACGCTTCCGTCTTGCTCTGTCCACTTATTTTCCAACTGTTAGAGTGTGACGTCATTCAAAATGGCGACACCACTGTATCGACCTTACTGGGATCTGACGTGATCTTGACCTGCTCCGCGAAGCCCGGCTCGCTGGCCAGGTTCTGGTGGTCGCATTCGCCAGGTGGCGCTGCACTCGGCGCCTCCGACGTGCGGCAGTCTGTGACCTTGGAACGTTCGCCCTTGACCGCGGCCGACGCCGGGTTCTACTACTGCAACGCGCAAGTAGCGGCGTGTAGGCAGTGGGTGACCTTCAGGGTGATCGTCCAGCATGGCTGGGGTAAGGAGAATCCAGGACTCACCCGGCTTAGGGGGCAGTTATATGTTGATTTTTCTCTCATCTTCAGAATGATGAATGATGAATTAACTATTATATCGTCTAAACTCCTTTGTGATAGCTTTGTAAGATCATTGGGTAGTGATAACAATCTCCATGTTAGAATGAACACTAGTTTAGCAAAAGGGAAACTAACTTTTAACACATTTTGTATTATTATTTCTAACATGGCTTCCGAACAAATTTATCGTAAAAAATGTGCAGTTTAAGCAGCTTTAAGAGAAGAAGTTTATAATTATTAGGTATTAGCTAGCGCGGGCGGTCTGAGCGGATGGTGAAGAGAGGTGATCTTGTCAACCGTAATCTTGACCAGTCTGCCATTTAACATTAACATTCACACAGTCAGATAATGTGTCTAGAATGTTTTTCTAAAATATTTAAAAAGGATAACGTATGTGAAAAATTGCTGTTTCAGCAGTTTTAAATAGGTTATGGTTGAGTAACTCGTTTGAGCATAGTTAAGGCAGTAGATTGGCGCGTGAGGAAATGCATCGCATGTCATATTGCTCCGACGGGGTAACTAGATACAAAAATGTTTGAGGTACCTCTGGAAACCCCAAAATATTACCCATTCAAGTAGCAAGAACTGTGTAAAATTAGAGCCCATCCGCATATCATCTGAGAAAGTTGCACGACTTTGGCAAGAATGTAATATGACGTTATATGGCGCCTTAAGTACGAATGATATGAATGATATATTTACTATATTGAACCATCATGTTATCGTGTTAGTATGAGACCCCCCCCCCCTCCCAGCTTAGATGATAGGCCTGCTCAGGTCTATATGAACAGGTCGTAGGTTCGAAACCTGCCACCTGCATCTGAATCCAGTATCATTCAGACCCCTTGCATTGTTTCGGTAGGTTTCTTGGCCCAGTGTATAGCATTCATGTGAACAGAAAGCGGCCTAAAATCCCAACGTTTCAATTGTTTTATCGCGTTTATACCATTGGCAATCAAAGAACTGTCCGCGGACAATGGCAGCGCGGCCTCCAACGGCACTGACTGTTACACACGAGGAGATAAAGTCATTCTGAACTGCGCGGTTATTGGAGAGCCCGTTCCCTCCGTACGGTGGCTCCGTCTAGTGGACACCGACAGCGTCGGCAACCAGCCCGGGACGGTAACCATGGACACACTCGCCGATTCCCCTCCTCGTAACGACACCGGCAACGGCAGCGTCGCCATGGTGATTGACTCCGTCACCCTTGACGACTCCGGGACATACGTCTGCGAAGCTTCGTATTTAGACATCACGGAAACCATGACAACGATTGTTCTGTGTGTCGTGGATGGCGGCGAAGTTCAAAAAGGCGAGGCATTGAATGGTGTTTGATGTTGTGGTGTGATAAGGTATCACAAATGGTTTTATGTTCTTCTATGGGTTCTTCTTTTTATAGTGTGTTCCTTTGCTTTGGTTTCTGTCGTGTGTTAATATATCTGAAGTACATCATGACCATGCTAGCGGAAGGTACCTCTCGTGTCCACTGGTGTTTTTTTTGTTTTACAACTTTCCGGTTTGCTAGTTTATTATTGGTTTTGTCCTGATGCTGTACATATGTAGATACACAGAGCTGTCCCTAAACATGTTAATAATAACAGGCTTAACGGGTTCATCTGTGTGGTTAACATTGAGTAGATCATAGGTACTGACTATCGATTCACTGAATGTCGGTTCACCTTTCTTCTTTTGTTAGCCCTGTATGTTTTTGTGTATCATTACATTTTCTCCTTTGGTACATTTTACTGTGGCTTTGTGGTGTTATTTCTCTTATTTTAATCATCCATGGGTGTCATTTAAGGTGACTACAGCGAAGTTCATTCTGCCTTTGAACGTATATCTACCATTTGTGTGTTTCTGGCCCTGTGCAATATTTAGCGCTGTTCCACGCAATGGAAAATTTGGCAAATTGATAATTACATCATTTGCCATTAATGACCATGTGCGTCTATTGTAACTACTATTATATCATCTAGTTATCATTAATGACCGTTCTAATATCAGCCTTCATTGGTTAATTGTCATTATACCATTAATAACTATTTGCGCCATATTATTCATGACCATTTTACCATTTCAGTCATATTATTAATCAGGATTATCCCATTTAGTAAATACTACAGCAGTGATTGGGAGAAATATTATCTTACTTCCTTGACTAGTGTATTTAATATAAATGTCTATAAATTGAGTATTTCTACGTTTAACTTCACGTTTTCTTCAGATTTACGGCTTTCCATAGTTCAGTGTGTCGGACGAGTCCCCGAACCTTCCCATCTGTGTCTGACACCAGTTGCCATGACAACACACCATGTCATTGTTGCATGATCCTCACTTTTCGCATTTTTCATCCACAGTTTGTCACCGTGACGTTTGTCACCTTACTTGACGTGATGCGGGCTGCCATATGTGAAATTAAGTTCTTATATTCTTACACATGTGAACAACTATATATAAATATGAAATATATATGTATATATGTTTTTATTTTCTATTTTGACGTCATGTAAGTTTCGCCATATATGAAAATATACGTGTTTTTTCTCTCAGGTGGACAGTCCCCCACCCCCGCCCAGGCAGCTGCCATCGCTTTCGGAGTCATCTTCATCATTGTTGGGATAATTCTCGTCGCTGTCGTCTTGTTCAAGGGTAACAAGAAGGCCGGTTAGTCGTCGGAGGTTCCGGGTTTCAATCCAGGCCCTAACATGTATCATGTTTCATACATTCATCCTTCATAGTCCCAGAAAGGTTCATTGGCCCAGCCATTCTGTGCACAAAAGCGGCATAAAACACCACTTTAGCTAATTTCTAGGGTCAGAAAATGAAGGTGAAAAAAAATATATATCTCAGGGTTTCTGAAGTCAAATCAGCGAAATTTAGTGACATTTAGTATTTTGGTAAGCGTCGAGGCAAGGCATTTCAAACTGCGTTTAAAGAGGGGGAGAATTGTAAGAGTTTGATAGTAGGTGGGAGCAATTCATCTTGATAGATAACACTGGAAAAAGGCAGGCAACTTCAGGCAGGGATATTAAGGATTTCGATAAGAGTCAGAGAAAAGTCAGTACATGTAGGGTTTTGATAGGAGTGCGAATAGGACACGCCAGGTGGCGCCAGATTCATGCGGTTTCTACGGCATTCGTCACCGAAATGTAAATCCCGACCATCGTCATCTCGCATTGTTGGTTACTAGATGTTAATTGGAGTTAGATAATTTATTTATTTATTGATATATGTATTTATAAGGAACAGCTTATTTTTAAAAGTCTAAACTCATGACTGACTTCTTTAAAACAGTTGCTACTCTGGATATAATACTTTTAAGAATTAGTTTTAAATCACACTAAAATATTTACACGTATTCATATGTTTATATATATATATATTTATTATTTAACCCCCCCCCCCCTCAGGTCTGAAGCTGGCGGACAAGGTGTGTGTTGGCGTCGGAGTTGGACTTTGTGTCATCGGATGTATCCTGGTTGTCGTCTTTGTCGCAGGTAGGTCCACAGTGTCACTTTGTCGCCGGTAGGTGCACAGTGTCACTTTGTTGCCGGTAGGTTCAAAATGTCACTTTGTCGCCGGTAGGTTCATAGTGTCACTTTGTCGCCGGTAGGTTCACAGTGTCACTTTGTCGCCGGTAGGTTCACAGTGTCACTTTGTAACCGGTAGGTTCACAGTGTCACTTTGTCGCCGGTAGGTTCAGTGTCACTTTGTAGCCGGTAGGTTCACAGTGGCACTTTGTTGCCGGTAGGTTCACAGTGTCACTTTGTCGCCGGTAGGTTTACAGTTTTACTTTGTCGCCGGTAGGTTCACAGTGTCACTTTGTCGCCGGTAGGTTCACAGTGTCACTTTGTCGCCGGTAGGTTTACAGTTTCACTTTGTCGCCGGTAGGTTCACAGTGTCACTTTGTCGCCGGTAGGTTTACAGTTTCACTTTGTCGCCGGTAGGTTCACAGTGTCACTTTGTTGCCGGTAGGTTCAAAATGTCACTTTGTCGCCGGTAGGTTCATAGTGTCACTTTGTTGCCGGTAGGTTCACAGTGTCACTTTGTCGCCGGTAGGTTCACAGTGTCACTTTGTAACCGGTAGGTTCACAGTGTCACTTTGTCGCCGGTAGGTTCAGTGTCACTTTGTAGCCGGTAGGTTCACAGTGGCACTTTGTCGCCGGTAGGTTCACAGTGTCACTTTGTCGCCGGTAGGTTTACAGTTTCACTTTGTCGCCGGTAGGTTCACAGTGTCACTTTGTCGCCGGTAGGTTTACAGTGTCACTTTGTCGCCGGTAGGTTTACAGTTTCACTTTTTCGCCGGTAGGTTCACAGTGTCACTTTGTCGCCGGTAGGTTCACAGTGTCACTTTGTCGCCGGTAGGTTCACAGTGTCACGTTGTCGCCGGTAGGTCCACAGTGTCACTTTATCGCCGGTAGGTTTACAGTGTCACTTTGTCACCGGTAGGTTCACAGTGTCACTTTGTCGCCGGTAGGTTCACAGTGTCACTTTGTCGCCGGTAGGTTTACAGTTTCACTTTGTCGCCGGTAGGTTCACAGTGTCACTTTGTCGCCGGTAGATTCACAGTGTCACTTTGTCGCCGGTAGGTTCACAGTGTCACTTTGTAGCCGGTAGGTTCACAGTGTCACTTTGTCGCCGGTACTTTCACAGTGCCACTTTGTCGCCGGTAGGTTCACAGTGTCACTTTTTCGCCGGTAGGTTCACAGTGTCACTTTGTCGCCTGTAGGTTTACAGTGTCACTTTGTCGCCGGTAGGTTCACAGTGTCACTTTGTCGCCGGTAGGTTCACAGTGTCACTTTGTCGCCGGTAAGTTCACAGTGTCACTTTGTCGCCGGTAGGTCCACAGTGTCACTTTGTCGCCGGTAGGTTCACAGTGTCACTTTGTCGCCGGTAGGTTCACAGTGTCACTTTGTCGCCGGTTACAGTTTCACTTTGTCGCCGGTAGGTTCACAGTGTCACTTTGTCGCCGATAAGTTCACAGTTGTCGCCGGTAGGTTCACAGTGTCACTTTGTCGCCGGTAGGTTCACAGTGTCACTTTGTCGCCGGTAGGTTCACAGTGTCACTTTGTCGCCGGTAGGTTCACAGTGTCACTTTGTCGCCGGTAGGTTCACAGTGTCACTTTGTCGCCGGTTACAGTTTCACTTTGTCGCCGGTAGGTTCACAGTGTCACTTTGTCGCCGATAAGTTCACAGTTGTCGCCGGTAGGTTCACAGTGTCACTTTGTAGCCGGTAGGTTTACAGTTGTCGCCGGTAGGTTCACAGTGTCACTTTGTCGCCGGTAGGTTCACAGTTTCACTTTGTCGCCGGTAGGTTCACAGTGTCACTTTGTCGCCGGTAGATTCACAGTGTCACTTTGTCGCCGGTAGGTTCACAGTGTCACTTTGTAGCCGGTAGGTTCACAGTGTCACTTTGTCGCCGGTACTTTCACAGTGCCACTTTGTCGCCGGTAGGTTCACAGTGTCACTTTTTCGCCGGTAGGTTCACAGTGTCACTTTGTCGCCTGTAGGTTTACAGTGTCACTTTGTCGCCGGTAGGTTCACAGTGTCACTTTGTCGCCGGTAGGTTCACAGTGTCACTTTGTCGCCGGTAAGTTCACAGTGTCACTTTGTCGCCGGTAGGTCCACAGTGTCACTTTGTCGCCGGTAGGTTCACAGTGTCACTTTGTCGCCGGTAGGTTCACAGTGTCACTTTGTCGCCGGTTACAGTTTCACTTTGTCGCCGGTAGGTTCACAGTGTCACTTTGTCGCCGATAAGTTCACAGTTGTCGCCGGTAGGTTCACAGTGTCACTTTGTCGCCGGTAGGTTCACAGTGTCACTTTGTCGCCGGTAGGTTCACAGTGTCACTTTGTCGCCGGTAGGTTCACAGTGTCACTTTGTCGCCGGTAGGTTCACAGTGTCACTTTGTCGCCGGTTACAGTTTCACTTTGTCGCCGGTAGGTTCACAGTGTCACTTTGTCGCCGATAAGTTCACAGTTGTCGCCGGTAGGTTCACAGTGTCACTTTGTAGCCGGTAGGTTTACAGTTGTCGCCGGTAGGTTCACAGTGTCACTTTGTCGCCGGTAGGGTCACAGTGTCACTTTGTCGCCGGTAGGTTCACAGTGTCACTTTGTCGCCTGTAGGTTCACAGTTTCACTTTGTCGCCGGTAGGTTCACAGTGTCACTTTGTTGCCGGTAGGTTCACAGTGTCACTTTGTAGCCGGTAGGTTCACAGTGTCACTTTGTCGCCGGTAGGTTCACAGTGTCACTTTGTCGCCGGTAGGTTCACAGTGTCACTTTGTCGCCGGTAGGTTCACAGTGTCACTTTGTCGCCGGTAGGTTCACAGTGTCACTTTGTCGCCCGTTACAGTTTCACTTTGTCGCCGGTAGGTTCACAGTGTCACTTTGTCGCCGGTAGGTTCAGAGTTTCACTTTGTCGCCGGTAGGTCCACAGTGTCACTTTGTCGCCGGTAGGTTTACAGTGTCACTTTGTCACCGGTAGGTTCACAGTGTCACTTTGTCGCCGGTAGGTTCAAAGTGTCACTTTGTAGCCGGTAGGTTCACAGTGTCACTTTGTCGCCGGTAAGTTCACAGTGTCACTTTGTCGCCGGTAGGTTCACAGTGTCACTTTGTAGCCGGTAGGTTCACAGTGTCACTTTGTCGCCGGTAGGTTCACAGTGTCACTTTGTCGCCGGTAGGTTCACAGTGGCACTTTGTCGCCGGTAGGTTCACAGTGTCACTTTGTCGCCGGTAGGTTCACAGTGTCACTTTGTCGCCGGTAGGTTCACAGTGTCACTTTGTCGCCGGTAGGTTCACAGTTTCACGTTGTCGCCGGTAGGTTCACAGTGTCACTTTGTCGCCGATAAGTTCTTAGTTGTCGCCGGTAGGTTCACAGTGTCACTTTGTCGCCGGTAGGTTCACAGTGTCACTTTGTCGCCGGTAGGTTCACAGTGTCACTTTGTCGCCGGTAGGTTTACAGTGTCACTTTGTCGCCGGTAGGTTCACAGTGTCACTTTTTCGCCGGTAGGTTCACAGTGTCACTTTGTCGCCGGTGTCGTAATGGTAAGCGCTGGAAATGTCTCCTTAAAGTGTTGGTGCCACGTTTTAAAAGTTAAATTGTCAATTGAAAATGAACCATGAAGAATGTGTTAAAAACAAGTTGCGACTTTTATTCGTTGACATGACGCATTCCTCAAATGGCAATGGCATACGAACGTTCTATGAAAATTCCTCTATGATGTCACACAAGATTGACATGTGAGCTCTAATGCCGCAAAATGGCGTATGTTGTCGAAAGGGTGCATTCTACTCATGGTTAAGGAGTTCTTTGTGTTCAAGCCAATGAAGTGGACAATAGTATTCTTATAAAGGTTTGTCTTTCTCCACGGCAGTCATTCCCCCCTTCTAATATTTAGCGAAGAAGCAAAGAAATTAATTCGCTGAGCATATTAGCGCTCCCCCAATGTTTGGGCATTAGAACTGAGCGCGTAAGCGGATACAAAACAGAAGATAACAGGAACTATACCGGTTTTACCATGGATCCAACTGTTTAAGTTTCGGTAAAAACGGACGCAATTTCGTTTTGATATACTGAGCGCCATTTTTTTTATTGAAGCGTTGGCCTACTTGACCTCTGCGGAGATCGCAGGCGCATGCGTCGCAGTCTGCGTGGTAACCGTCGTCATCTTGATTGTGATCGTCGTCGTGTGGTACAAGATGAAAGGTAACCTTTGTATGACCTTGTCGCGACCCTGTGACCCCGTGACCCCACTGATCACCTACTAATAATGCAAGAGGACATCGTTGACTTTATGGCATGCATGGAGCCATGGCCAATTTAACAGTTACCAGATGGACGGATTGTATGTTTCAAATGACTGATTACCAAATGTTTATGTTAATGTGTTATGTGTATGACTTTATAACCCATTAAGAGAATCAGATTAGCTTATAGCTTATGATGTCATGAACGACTTGTTGATAGATTATCTTGTAGGATAATTATCAGATTGCCATAGCCATGCGTGGCGTCATGGCTGATTGGACAATTATGAGATTACCATAGCCATGCGTGACGTCATGGCTGATTGGACAATTATTAGATTGCCATAGCCATGCGTGACGTCATGGCTGATTGGACAATTATCAGATTACCATAGCCATGCGTGACGTCATGGCTGATTGGACAATTATTAGATTAGCACAGCATTCATATTAACAATGAGCTTAAACACATTAATTATACGACAATGACATCAGGCCTACCGACAATGACATAAAACACATTAGTTGTAACAACTATGACATATATCACATTAACAGATTAGGATTTACTAATGGCTTCTGCTGCACGTCAGCCTGGTCTTGCTTTCTGCATGTGTTCAGGAAAGACAATATACTACCAATATGATGGAGACTCATCTACTGTCTTGTCGTTTAAATTTAGTTAACTTCTTAATAAATGTGCGTCTTTTAGATAAGATTAGGTAAAGCTTTATTAACGTCGGTATTAAAAGTAAACAAAAACATTAGCAAGTGTCATTGGTTTAACCATATTTATTTCAAAAACACGATAACAGAAAAAAAAACCTTTAGGCAATCCTGTCTCACAAGTGCTATTGACAGACAATAAACTATGGTTTGATGCCAATCTTTGGAATTGGAATCACACTTTACACTGCCTGGTCTTGGTAAAACTTTCATTGTAGATAACCACCTTGCATTTCAGAATCTATGAATTACCTATTTATTACTTCAAAAACATGTATTGTTCCTTTTTCGCTTTTGCGCTAATTTAATCCAATATAACATGCGGTACTTTACAATGGGAATGGTCTTTAAGTAGATAACGAGTTTAGATCTCCTCTAATGCTTATGTATCGCTCCCTCGCTTTTCGGTATTTAGCACCCAGTGTCGAAGGCAGTGCCAACGGGACGCCGATGCAAAAGTCCCCGGATGATCGCGTGACTAAACCAACGCATGCGCACGATGTTGGTAATGGCGGGTAAGCATGGCATGGTAGTCGGAATGCTTGTCTAGTGTGTTTTGTGTGTGTGGGGGGGGGGGGAGGGGTGTTTAATGTAATGGCTCCACTGACTACACAGGTACCAGTGACGGCGCACGGAGCATAACAGATGATGAGGTAAATATAATATTCAAGTTGTTTGCGTTAGCGTTAGCGGCGCAACCACTGGTAGCGGCGCCATCACTGGTAGTGGCGCAATCACTGGTAGCGGCGCAAGCACTGGTAGCGGCGCAAGCACTGGTAGCGGCGCAACCACTGGTAGCGGCGCCAGCACTGGTAGCGGCGCCAGCACTGGTAGCGGCTTAACCACTGGTAGCGGCGCAACCACTGGTAGCGGCGCCAGCACTGGTAGCGGCTTAACCACTGGTAGCGGCGCAACCACTGGTAGCGGTGCGAGCACTGGTAGCGGCGTCCTCAAATCCAAATCTCAAATCCAAACGTCATTTTCTATATATTCCCATGTTAACAACGTTTAATCGCAACTTCGGTTAATCGCAAATTCCGCTTAATTGCAACACAAATTTACCTGAAAACGGCCCGAAACTATATATATATATAAATATTTGTATATATCTAAAAAAAATTGGACGGTTAACATCTTCGTTTTAAATTTTAGTAATATGTTGGTTTTGTAATACCGATTAGCACATAATTTTATACGATTTGATATGGTGATTGTGATGATCATACTATAGGATATATGGAGAGTGGTTTCCCTGAATGGACATCTGGTATGTGTACAGTCAACAGGGGCGAATCCAGGAGACACTCATGTGGGGGTCACAAGCTGGCCTAGACTCAGAATTTGAGAAATTAAAGGGTGGGGGCATTAACTTTGGATCTGAATTCTTACGACCCCGGAGGGGGGGGGGGGGGGGCGGGTGTGAACCAAAATAAGGGGTCCATAATATTATGGGGATCCCGAAAAGACAAAACGGCGGGTGTGGCATCAACATCTTAGCTGGAATACGGTTACCATTGACCAAGAGCATCCTCCCTTAAAAAGGGGGAGGAGGTCAGACCCAAGACGCCCGCTCAGATATCTTTATATTGCCTATGTGAGAAATTACAGCAAGAACCTGTGACCCCCGTGACCCCCAACTATCTACCACAAGGGGGGTCACAGGACCCATGTGACCTCCCCTTGGATCCGCACCTGGTAAAGGAGATGAGGTCTGCGCGGACCCACTATATCAGGGTCGTGCGTTGAAGTCGCCCCGAGGCTGAACTTTGAACCTTAATCTGTCACAAATCCACCTTACAGTTACTAGTACAACCTTAAGTAAACTTTGTACGAGCGGCCGCAGACATTTGACGGGAAGGTCGCTTGTTTACCCTTTGTGTTTGCATTTGCATCGAAAGAGTAACTTTAAGCTCTTTTATTTCGTCCATGACTCTTGTTTGTTTTAAGGGTTGTTATTGTTTCCTTCCCTATTGTTAGATTTCTGTTCTTTATATGATATGTACAATCATTCCGTGGTTCCTGTCCCGCTCTTCATTGGCCGTGCGTTTGCCGTGGTGCGCTGACGCTGACACTGACGCGACCCCGGGCAGACGCTGACGCTGACGCGGCCCCGGGCGGACGCTGACGCTGACGCGGCCCCGGGCGGACGCTGACGCGACCCCGGGCGGACGCTGACGCGGCCCCGGGCGGGACGCTGACGCGACCCCGGGCGGACGCTGACGCGGCCCCGGGCGGACGCTGACGCGGCCCCGGGCGGACGCTGACGCGGCCCCGGGCGGACGCTGACGCGGCCCCGGGCGGACGCTGACGCGGCCCCGGGCGGACGCTGACGCGGCCCCGGGTGGACGCTGACCTGACGCTGACGTGGCCCCAAGCGGACGCTGACGCAGCCCCGGGTGGACGCTGACGCTGACGCGGCCCCGGGCAGACGCTGTCGCTGACGCTGACGCGGCCCCGGGCAGACGCTGACGCTGACGCGGCCCCAGGCGGACGCTGACGCTGACGCGGCCCCCGGGCGGGACGCTGACGCTGACGCTGACGCGGCCCCGGGCGGACGCTGACGCAGCCCCGGGCGGACGCTGACGCTGACGCGGCCCCGGGTGGACGCTCACGCAGCCCCGGGCGGACGCTGACGCTGAGGCCGCCCCGGGCAGACGCTGACGCTGAAGCGGCCCCGGGCGGACGCTGACGCTGACGCGGCCCCGGGCAGACGCTGACGCTGACGCGGCCCCGGGCAGACGCTGACGCTGAAGCGGCCCCGGGCAGACGCTGACGCTGAAGCGGCCCCGGGCAGACGCTGACGCTGACGCGGCCCCGGGCGGACGCGGACGCGGACGCTTTCCCCTGAGTATGTTGTTGTTGTTGTTGTTGAGCCGGTTGTGACATGGGCGAACGGAAACGCTTACTCATGAAGAAAAAAAAACAAGACGTTTGCAAACGGCGTGCCATAATTTTCGTTTCACACGTTGTCTACACGTTGTGTCCACGTTGTCGCTTGCAGTGATGTAGCGGCGCGGCCCCTCCCGAGTCGCCCCGCCGGCCGGCTGTCCCCACTCCACAACTCTGTCACCCCAGAGAACCAGGAGGACGACCAGACGAGGAGCCAGAGGAAACACAAGAAGAAGAAATCAAAGAAAGGCCACAGGGAAGATGAAGACTATCGGGGGACTGAAGAGGCGTAGAGGAGAAGGCGATAATACGCCACCGTCAGTACAAGGTTGGCACCGGGGTTTGTTGGTCCATCTTCCATGTTGGATAGAGCCCGAGAAATGTACTGGTGTGTAGCAAATGTTAAAGCATGAGCAATGTGTGAGCTATGCTACGAACGAACTTTTGTTTCTAAAGTAGGAGGGTGAAGGGGCGGGGGGAGTGGGGGGGGGGGGGGGGTGGGGGGGTCGGGTGCGGGAGAATTTCTTTTTTTTTATTGGTTGGGTGAGTTCTCGGAATAACTCAACACAAAGGGCGCGGGGTTGGCTTTAAGGGTTCACACCCTAAAAATTCCAGCTAGTAAGGGATAGGGTTCGGGATATTTGTATACATTGAAGAACTCCATCAAAGATAACTGCACTTGTACACTAGAATGTACATGTATTAGCATTTTAAGATGTGTATACTCCGATTTCTCTAATGCTCGACGCACAAGGTACATGAATATCCATCATTTCTTACCTAATGCTCGACGACAAAAAATAGTTTCTACCGTTCTTTTCAGTAGTTTGTTTATTTATAATTTTATGTAGATTTATAGATTTACATGTTCAGCTAAGATGTTGATGCCACACCCGCCTTTTTGTCCGTTCGGGATCCCCATACTATTATAGACCCTTTATCTGGTTTATCTTTTTTGTTTCTGTTTGTTTGTTGTGGCAATCTTTTTTTAAGACTGTAGATTTGCCGCCGATTGTGCCAAACAACCATATGTTTTGCTTTGTCAGTAAGAGTGTGTCTTGTTTGTGTCAGAAGAATGTAACAATAGTTTTTTGCCGTCCAACGGGGAAACCCATTTGCATGATGTTCCGGATTGTATCCGGATAAGCTAATCTTAACAAGTAAGCTTTTTATGTGTGCAAGCCGACAACCAAATAGATATATTCACGACCCCGATATCATCATCCTAACGATAAACAGGCTGAGCCGCATGTCAACAGGTCGTGGGTTCGAACCATTTCGTTGTCGCTGAAGGTTTCGTGACATATTTTAGCACAAAAGTGGCCTAAAACACAATATATATATATTTTTCTATTAAACCAACGTTCTTTGTGGGCTTGTGGGTAAGACACTTTGCGACTTTTCTACCGCGTGGAATACGGTCAAAATTTAGGGTGATACACCGTATGTTTTATATGTATCAAATATATTTCCCTTATTCAGATGTTGATGTTTGCCTTTTATCAATTATTGACTCTGCAATAAGCCGAGGTCTACTTTAATGTAAACAATTTAAAATTGTCATTATAAAGTTGCGCATATGAGTATGAGCGGCTCTAATGTTAGGAAGAGGAAAACTGAAATAGGGCCTTGCCTTTCGCATGAAGCATTGTGATACAAACAGAGGTGTTAATGGTTTGCCTTGTCATCTTTATTCTTGATACCACTGCGATCAATGTCTGTTGCCTATTGTTAGAGTAGATACCTATATTTATCTAAGTATTATGAAAACCGAAGCTTTTACTCAATGATGCGAAGGCTTTTCAAGTTGCTATTACAACAAATGTAAATAGGCGAGCTGACGATTAGTCGTAAAATCAGTAATTAAGATCGATACATTTTGTTAAAAAACTGACGACCGTGGGACGCACCACATTTTTTATAGTAAATAGTTGTTGGCGTACGTAAAGCTCCAAAATACGCTCTGAGGTCGAACTCACGAAGAGCCTAGTTGTATGTTACCATGGAAGAAATTCATTGACATTTTTGTAGAGCTGAAGCTGATCGACATGTCTCTTGATAGAAACTAATTGGAAGGGCAAAGGGAAGTCACGAATATGAAGTCTCCCTGAGAAAAATTTGTTTGAAGTATTAACCAAAAATAGTGTAAGTTGCCCTGAACTAAGTAAATTGGAAAAGGACAATGCACGGGATAAAGTCAGATGATCGGAATTGACCTACTTTGAAGTATCTCGGAGAGAAAGTCACTGACAGAACATAATTAAATAAATGAAATGATTGTCGAAAATGGTTAATTGGAAGAATTTTATTGGAGTATATCTTTTTGTAATTGGATATGTATTGTATTTATCCGAGACGCGGATATAGTAACGTTGTGATGTAATGCATTACTAACAAGAGGGGATCCAGGAGAGCTACCCCACCCCCTCCCCACAAACACACCCCCACATCCCCCCCACGTCCATAACAAGGCCTGTGGCTAAGCTGACGTGCGGAGCCTCCATGGCCGAGTGGTAAACCTATCGACTGCAGGATAATAGGTCCCTGGTTTGGGTTCCGGTCTGGGCGAATTACTATGGGAACTATTGTATTTATATTAATCATATTTACTAGACGTCCCTTGACCTGATCTATCCCTTTTGTGCACACAACGGGCCTAAAATAACATTGATTCATAGTTTCATATAAACTGACCTGCCCGGCAAAACATAACTGAAGACTAAAGCTCCGAAAGTACCGCCCGCTCCCCCGTCATCCCCCTCAGTTCAGACTAAATCAAGCCTGAGCACACTAACGCCGAGGCGCCACTACGCGGCGCGAAGAGGCACTACGCAAAATATTTCCCATTAACAGGATATATAGTAACGTTGTGATGTAATGCATTACTAACAGGAGCGGATCCAGGGGTTACCCCTCCCCCCCCCCCCCCACAAACACCTGAAATATATCCCATTAGCAGGACAGTGCCGCTTGGGGGCCAGTTTGGTATGGATCATCCATGAAATCCTGCACGCTCCTGGATCCGCCCCTGAAGAATTATATTCCCGAACGTGTGAATAGGCGTTATGGCAAAGGAAATAAAAACTTCTGATAACCATTAAGATGAACAATAGGCGTTATGGCAAAGATAATCAATGATAATCAATGAGATGAAGAACTATGCACTGGTTCCCGTCCTATTTGGCTCTTTCTCACAAACTAATAATATCTGACTGTCCTAGAGACCCCAGTTTATTCGTGTTTTTTATTCCCCTTCTATAATAGCTTCCATGTGACTGTTAACTCTATAATGCTCTTTATCATGATTCTAACTACTTTTTGTTAAGTTTTGCACATATTAATGCCGTGAATACTCCTCTTTTTGCCTTTAGCCATTTTTATTGAGTGTTTTTAAAGTTATATGTTCCGTTGAATATTGTTGCAATGCGCTTTGCCGAGTTCAAGACCCGATGTTAAAGTGCTTGAACCTGGTTTTATCGGACAACTACAGCGTGAAAAAACTCATATGGACAAAAACAAATTGTGGACTTGCGAGGTGCAGTTTCGGACGTGTCTTAGATGCAGCCATCCACTGTCTGGGGCAATTTCTAATTAATTCTGGGAATTGGTTCTAATTCTGGTTGTGTGTTTAAATATATATTACTTCTTGACGAGCCATGGACGCGACTTTTGTTGTATTTTAAAGTTGCTCATACAATAATATTTTCCTCCAGAAACTTTTAAAATGTCAATGGAAATGATATATTTATGTTCTTGGTATTTAAGAACACATTGATTTTACACAATACATAACCCGGCATATTTCTTTGGATGGGCAAATCTGGTGCAGCCCGTATCGGAAAGTAAGTATGGCTTTCTTGTGAACTACGTCATCAAAATTCGTATCGCTGCGGCATAACATATCTATTTCGTACAAAGTTAACATAGTCAGATAAAGTGTTCAGGACATGTCTCCAAAAGATTTTGCAAATCATGATGGAGGTGGAAAATTGCTGTATGAGCAGCTTTAACAGTGGCAATTAGAACTTTATAATGTGCATTGATTGGTAAACCAT
This sequence comes from Arenicola marina, assembly GCA_964019135.1. Taxonomy (NCBI): domain Eukaryota; kingdom Metazoa; phylum Annelida; class Polychaeta; family Arenicolidae; genus Arenicola; species Arenicola marina. Next base: position 13,434,984 of record OZ025250.1, read on the forward strand.
CGCCCAAACTGGGTCAGGTCAGGTCAAGTTTAGAGGATGTATATGTATATTAAATTAAGGTTTTGTATTAATATTAATTATGTGTTAATAAAAGAAAGCGTTATTTACCAATATTAAAAGATAATTTGTTTTTGTCATTATATCTGAGCGAAACAAATTCATATTGATTTGTCCTTATTAGCTATGGTGTATGATGTCGCTTCGCTTTATAATAAAATTAGTAATAAAAAATGATTGATTTGTCTTTATACGTAACGATTTACAAGATTTTGATCGAGGTTGTTTCCATGACCTTTACTACATATTTTCCTGACATGGACAGCATGATAGGACATCTTTCGTTTCATCCTCCACAGACGATGGGCAAGGATGAGCCAATGTGTATATAAACGTGGACTAAAACACCGAATTATTCTGTTAATCTCCGTCCGCGCAAGACTTTTCAGTTTTAACATCATGACAATAGTACAAAGGGGACTGGTCTGATCTGTCACGTGCTGTCACTGGACAGAAAGGGGATTGGTCTGATCTGTCACGTCCTGTCACTGGACAGAAAGGGGATTGGTCTGATCTGTCACGTCCTGTTACTGGACAGAAAGGGGATTGGTCTGATCTGTCACTGGACAGAAAGGGGATTGGCCTGATCTGTCACGTCCCGTCATTGGACAGAAAGGGGATTGGGCTGATCTGTCACGTCCTGTCGCTGGACAGAAAGGGGATTGGTCTGATCTGTCACTGGACAGAAAGGGGACTGGTCTGATCTGTGACGTCCTGTCACTGGACAGAAAGGGGATTGGTCTGATCTGTCACTGGACAGAAAGGGGACTGGTCCGATCTATCACTGGACAGAAAGGGGACTGGTCTGATCTGTGACGGGACAGAAAGGGAACTGGTCTGATCTGTGACGTCCTGTCACTGGACAGAACGGGGACTGGTCTGATCTGTCACTGGGCAAAAAAGGAGATTGGTGTGATCTGTCACGTCCTGTCACTGGACAGAAAGGGGACTGGTCAGATCTGTCACTGGACAGAACGGCGACTGATCTGATCTCTCACTGGACAGAGAAGGGACTGGTCTGATCTGTCGCGTCCAGTCACTGGACAGAAAGTCGATTGGTCAGATCTGTCACTGGACAGAAAGGCGACTGGTCTGATCTCTCACTGGACAGAAAGGGGACTGGTCTGATCTGTCACGTCCTGTCACTGGACAGAAAGGGGTCTGATCTGTCACGTCCTGTCACTGGACAGAAAGGGGATTGGTCTGATCTGTCACGTCCTGTCACTGGACAGAAAGGGGACTGGTCTAATCTGTCACGTCCTGTCACTGGACAGAAAGGGGACTGGTCTGATCTGTCACGTCCTGTCACTGGACAGAAAGGGGACTGGTCTGATCTGTCACGTCCTGTCACTGGACAGAAAGGGGATTGGTCTGATCTGTCACTGGACAGAAAGGGGACTGGTCTGATCTGTCACGCCCTGTCACTGGACAGAAATGGGATTGGTCTGATCTGTCACTGTACAGAAAGGGGATTGGTCTGATCTGTCACGTCCTGTTACTGGACAGAAAGGGGATTGGTCTGATCTGTCACGTCCTGTCCCTGGACAGAAAAGGGATTGGTCTGATCTGTCACGTCCTGTCACTGGACAGAAAGGGGACTGGTCTGATCTGTCACGTCCTGTCACTGGACAGAAAGGGGATTGGTCTGATCTGTCACTGGACAGAAAGGGGACTGGTCTGATCTGTCACGTCCTGTCACTGGACAGAAAGGGGACTGGTCTGATCTGTCACGTCCTGTCACTGGACAGAAAGGGGATTGGGCTGATCTGTCACGTCCTGTCACTGGACAGAAAAGGGATTGGTCTGATCTGTCACGTCCTGTCACTGGACAGAAAGGGGATTGGTCTGATCTGTCACGTCCTGTCACTGGACAGAAAGGGGATTGGTCTGATCTGTCACGTCCTGTCACTGGACAGAAAGGGGACTGGTCTGATCTGTCACGTCCTGTCACTGGACAGAAAGGGGATTGGTCTGATCTGTCACGTCCTGTCACTGGACAGAAAGGGGATTGGTCTGATCTGTCACGTCCTGTCACTGGACAGAAAAGGGATTGGGCTGATCTGTCACGTCCTGTCACTGGACAGAAAAGGGATTGGTCTGATCTGTCACGTCCTGTCACTGGACAGAAAGGGGATTGGTCTGATCTGTCACGTCCTGTCACTGGACAGAAAGGGGATTGGTCTGATCTGTCACGTCCTGTCACTGGACAGAAAGGGGATTGGGCTGATCTGTCGCGTCCTGTCGCTGGACAGAAAGGGGATTGGTCTGATCTGTCACGTCCTGTCACTGGACAGAAAGGGGATTGGTCTGATCTGTCACGTCCTGTCACTGGACAGAAAGGGGATTGGGCTGATCTGTCACGTCCTGTCGCTGGACAGATAGGGGATTGGTCTGATCTGTCACGTCCTGTCACTGGACAGAAAGGGGATTGGTCTGATCTGTCACGTCCTGTTACTGGACAGAAAGGGGATTGGTCTGATCTGTCACGTCCTGTCCCTGGACAGAAAAGGGATTGGTCTGATCTGTTACGTCCTGTCACTGGGCAGAAACGGGATTGGTCTGATCTGTCACATCCGGTCACTGGACAGAAAGGGGATTGGTCTGATATGTTACGTCCTGTCACTGTATAGAAAGAGACTGGTCTGACCTGTCACTGGACAGAAAGGGGACTGGTCTGATCTGTAACAGGACAGAAAGGGGACTGGTCTGATCTGTCACGTCCTGTCACTTGTCAGGAAGGGGATTGGTCTGATCTGTCACGTCCTGTCACTGGACAGAAAGGGGACTGGTCTGATCTATCACTGGACAGAAAGAGGACTGGTCTGATCTGTGACGGGACAGAAAGGGAACTGGTCTGATCTGTGACGTCCTGTCACTGGACAGAACGGGGACTGGTCTGATCTGTCACTGGGCAAAAAAGGAGATTGGTGTGATCTGTCACGTCCTGTCACTGGACAGAAAGGGGACTGGTCAGATCTGTCACTGGACAGAAAGGCGACTGATCTGATCTCTCACTGGACAGAGAAGGGACTGGTCTGATCTGTCGCGTCCAGTCACTGGACAGAAAGTCGATTGGTCAGATCTGTCACTGGACAGAAAGGGGACTGGTCAGATCTGTCACTGGACAGAAAGGCGACTGGTCTGATCTCTCACTGGACAGAAAGGGGACTGGTCTGATCTGTCACGTCCCGTCACTGGACAGAAAGGGGATTGGTCTGATCTGTCACGTCCTGTCACTGGACAGAAAGGGGACTGGTCTGATCTGTCACGTCCTGTCACTGGACAGAAAGGGGACTTGTCCGATCTGTCACTGGACAGAAAGGGGATTGGTCTGATCTGTCACGTCCTGTCACTGGACCGAAAGGGGACTGGTCTGATCTGTCACGTCCTGTCACTGGACAGAACGGGGACTGGTCTGATCTGTCACTGGGCAAAAAAGGAGATTGGTGTGATCTGTCACGTCCTGTCACTGGACAGAAAGGGGACTGGTCAGATCTGTCACTGGACAGAAAGGCGACTGATCTGATCTCTCACTGGACAGAGAAGAGACTGGTCTGATCTGTCGCGTCCAGTCACTGGACAGAAAGTCGATTGGTCAGATCTGTCACTGGACAGAAAGGCGACTGGTCTGATCTCTCACTGGACAGAAAGGGGACTGGTCTGATCTGTCACGTCCTGTCACTGGACAGAAAGGGGACTGGTCTGATCTGTCACGTCCTGTCACTGGACAGAAAGGGGACTGGTCTGATCTGTCACTGGGCAAAAAAGGAGATTGGTGTGATCTGTCACGTCCTGTCACTGGACAGAAAGGGGACTGGTCAGATCTGTCACTGGACAGAAAGGCGACTGATCTGATCTCTCACTGGACAGAGAATGGACTGGTCTGATCTGTCGCGTCCAGTCACTGGACAGAAAGTCGATTGGTCAGATCTGTCACTGGACAGAAAGGCGACTGGTCTGATCTCTCACTGGACAGAAAGGGGACTGGTCTGATCAGTCACGTCCTGTCACTGGACAGAAAGGGGACTGGTCTGATCTGTCACGTCCTGTCACTGGACAGAAAGGGGACTTGTCTGATCTGTCACTGGACAGAAAGGGGATTGGTCTGATCTGTCACGTCCTGTCACTGGACAGAAAGGGGACTGGTCTGATCTGTCACGTCCTGTCACTGGACAGAAAGGGGACTGGTCTCATCTGTCACGTCCTGTCACTGGACAGAAAGGGGACTGGTCTGATCTGTCACGTCCTGTCACTGGACAGAAAGGGGATTGGTCTGATCTGTCACTGGACAGAAAGGGGACTGGTCTCATCTGTCACGCCCTGTCACTGGACAGAAATGGGATTGGTCTGATCTGTCACTGTACAGAAAGGGGATTGGTCTGATCTGTCACGTCCTGTTACTGGACAGAAAGGGGATTGGTCTGATCTGTCACGTCCTGTCCCTGGACAGAAAAGGGATTGGTCTGATCTGTCACGTCCTGTCACTGGACAGAAAGGGGATTGGCCTGATCTGTCACGCCCCGTCACTGGACAGAAAGGGGATTGGGCTGATCTGTCGCGTCCTGTCGCTGGACAGATAGGGGATTGGTCTGATATGTGACGTCCTGTCACTGTATATAAAGAGACTGGTCTGACCTGTCACTGGACAGAAAGGGGACTGGTCTGATCTGTAACAGGACAGAAAGGGGACTGGTCTGATCTGTCACGTCCTGTCACTTGTCAGGAAGGGGATTGGTCTGATCTGTCACGTCCTGTCACTGGACAGAAAGGGGACTGGTCTGATCTATCACTGGACAGAAAGAATACTGGTCTGATCTGTGACGGGACAGAAAGTGAACTGGCCTGATCTGTGACGTCCTGTCACTGGACAGAAAGGGGACTGTTCCGATCTATCACTGGACAGAAAGGGGACGGGTCTCATCTGTGACGGGACAGAAAGGGAACTGGTCTGATCTGTGACGTCCTGTCAATGGACAGAAAGGGGACTGGCCTGATCTGTCACTGGGCAAAAAAGGGGATTGGTGTGATCTGTCACGTCCTGTCACTGGACAGAAAGGGGACTGGTCAGATCTGTCACTGGACAGAAAGGCGACTGGTCTGATCTCTCACTGGACAGAGAAGGGACTGGTCTGATCTGTCACGTCCAGTCACTGGACAGAAAGTCGATTGGTCAGATCTGTCACTGGACAGAAAGGCGACTGGTCTGATCTCTCACTGGACAGAAAGGGGACTGGTCTGATCAGTCACGTCCTGTCACTGGACAGAAAGGGGACTTGTCTGATCTGTCACTGGACAGAAAGGGGATTGGTCTGATCTGTCACGTCCTGTCACTGGACAGAAAGGGGTCTGATCTGTCACGTCCTGTCACTGGACAGAAAGGGGACTGGTCTAATCTGTCAAGCCCTGTCACTGGACAGAAAGGGGATTGGTCTGATCTGTCACGTCCTGTCACTGGACAGAAAGGGGACTGGTCTGATCTGTCACGTCCTGTCACTGGACAGAAAGGGGACTGGTCTGATCTGTCACGTCCTGTCACTGGACAGAAAGGGGACTGGTCTGATCTGTCACGTTCTGTCACTGGACAGAAAGGGGTCTAATCTGTCACGTCCTGTCACTGGACAGAAAGGGGACTGGTCTAATCTGTCAAGCCCTGTCACTGGACAGAAAGGGGATTGGTCTCATCTGTCACGTCCTGTCACTGGACAGAAAGGGGACTGGTCTGATCTGTCACGTCCTGTCACTGGACAGAAAGGGGACTGGTCTGATCTGTCACGTCCTGTCACTGGACAGAAAGGGGACTGGTCTAATCTGTCAAGCCCTGTCACTGGACAGAAAGGGGATTGGTCTCATCTGTCACGTCCTGTCACTGGACAGAAAGGGGACTGGTCTGATCTGTCACGTCCTTTCACTGGACAGAAAGGGGACTGGTCTGATCTGTCACGTCCTGTCACTGGACAGAAATGGGACTGGTCTGATCTGTCACGTCCAGTCACTGGACAGAGAAGGGACTGGTCTGATCTGTCGCGTCCAGTCACTGGACAGAAAGTCGATTGGTCAGATCTGTCACTGGACAGAAAGGCGACTGGTCTGATCTCTCACTGGACAGAAAGGGGACTGGTCTGATCTGTCACGTCCTGTCACTGGACAGAAAGGGGACTGGTCTGATCTGTCACTGGGCAAAAAAGGAGATTGGTGTGATCTGTCACGTCCTGTCACTGGACAGAAAGGGGACTGGTCAGATCTGTCACTGGACAGAAAGGCGACTGATCTGATCTCTCACTGGACAGAGAATGGACTGGTCTGATCTGTCGCGTCCAGTCACTGGACAGAAAGTCGATTGGTCAGATCTGTCACTGGACAGAAAGGCGACTGGTCTGATCTCTCACTGGACAGAAAGGGGACTGGTCTGATCAGTCACGTCCAGTCACTGGACAGAAAGGGGACTGGTCTGATCTGTCACGTCCTGTCACTGGACAGAAAGGGGACTTGTCTGATCTGTCACTGGACAGAAAGGGGATTTGTCTGATCTGTCACGTCCTGTCACTGGACAGAAAGGGGACTGGTCTGATCTGTCACGTCCTGTCACTGGACAGAAAGGGGACTGGTCTCATCTGTCACGTCCTGTCACTGGACAGAAAGGGGACTGGTCTGATCTGTCACGTCCTGTCACTGGACAGAAAGGGGATTGGTCTGATCTGTCACTGGACAGAAAGGGGACTGGTCTCATCTGTCACGCCCTGTCACTGGACAGAAATGGGATTGGTCTGATCTGTCACTGTACAGAAAGGGGATTGGTCTGATCTGTCACGTCCTGTTACTGGACAGAAAGGGGATTGGTCTGATCTGTCACGTCCTGTCCCTGGACAGAAAAGGGATTGGTCTGATCTGTCACGTCCTGTCACTGGACAGAAAGGGGATTGGCCTGATCTGTCACGCCCCGTCACTGGACAGAAAGGGGATTGGCCTGATCTGTCACGCCCCGTCACTGGACAGAAAGGGGATTGGGCTGATCTGTCGCGTCCTGTCGCTGGACAGATAGGGGATTGGTCTGATATGTTACGTCCTGTCACTGTATATAAAGAGACTGGTCTGACCTGTCACTGGACAGAAAGGGGACTGGTCTGATCTGTAACAGGACAGAAAGGGGACTGGTCTGATCTGTCACGTCCTGTCACTTGTCAGGAAGGGGATTGGTCTGATCTGTCACGTCCTGTCACTGGACAGAAAGGGGACTGGTCTGATCCATCACTGGACAGAAAGAGGACTGGTCTGATCTGTGACGGGACAGAAAGGGAACTGGTCTGATCTGTGACGTCCTGTCACTGGACAGAACGGGGACTGGTCTGATCTGTCACTGGGCAAAAAAGGAGATTGGTGTGATCTGTCACGTCCTGTCACTGGACAGAAAGGGGACTGGTCAGATCTGTCACTGGACAGAAAGGCGACTGATCTGATCTCTCACTGGACAGAGAAGGGACTGGTCTGATCTGTCGCGTCCAGTCACTGGACAGAAAGTCGATTGGTCAGATCTGTCACTGGACAGAAAGGGGACTGGTCAGATCTGTCACTGGACAGAAAGGCGACTGGTCTGATCTCTCACTGGACAGAAAGGGGACTGGTCTGATCTGTCACGTCCCGTCACTGGACAGAAAGGGGATTGGTCTGATCTGTCACGTCCTGTCACTGGACAGAAAGGGGACTGGTCTGATCTGTCACGTCCTGTCACTGGACAGAAAGGGGACTTGTCCGATCTGTCACTGGACAGAAAGGGGATTGGTCTGATCTGTCACGTCCTGTCACTGGACCGAAAGGGGACTGGTCTGATCTGTCACGTCCTGTCACTGGACAGAACGGGGACTGGTCTGATCTGTCACTGGGCAAAAAAGGAGATTGGTGTGATCTGTCACGTCCTGTCACTGGACAGAAAGGGGACTGGTCAGATCTGTCACTGGACAGAAAGGCGACTGATCTGATCTCTCACTGGACAGAGAAGAGACTGGTCTGATCTGTCGCGTCCAGTCACTGGACAGAAAGTCGATTGGTCAGATCTGTCACTGGACAGAAAGGCGACTGGTCTGATCTCTCACTGGACAGAAAGGGGACTGGTCTGATCTGTCACGTCCTGTCACTGGACAGAAAGGGGACTGGTCTGATCTGTCACGTCCTGTCACTGGACAGAAAGGGGACTGGTCTGATCTGTCACTGGGCAAAAAAGGAGATTGGTGTGATCTGTCACGTCCTGTCACTGGACAGAAAGGGGACTGGTCAGATCTGTCACTGGACAGAAAGGCGACTGATCTGATCTCTCACTGGACAGAGAATGGACTGGTCTGATCTGTCGCGTCCAGTCACTGGACAGAAAGTCGATTGGTCAGATCTGTCACTGGACAGAAAGGCGACTGGTCTGATCTCTCACTGGACAGAAAGGGGACTGGTCTGATCAGTCACGTCCTGTCACTGGACAGAAAGGGGACTGGTCTGATCTGTCACGTCCTGTCACTGGACAGAAAGGGGACTTGTCTGATCTGTCACTGGACAGAAAGGGGATTGGTCTGATCTGTCACGTCCTGTCACTGGACAGAAAGGGGACTGGTCTGATCTGTCACGTCCTGTCACTGGACAGAAAGGGGACTGGTCTCATCTGTCACGTCCTGTCACTGGACAGAAAGGGGACTGGTCTGATCTGTCACGTCCTGTCACTGGACAGAAAGGGGATTGGTCTGATCTGTCACTGGACAGAAAGGGGACTGGTCTCATCTGTCACGCCCTGTCACTGGACAGAAATGGGATTGGTCTGATCTGTCACTGTACAGAAAGGGGATTGGTCTGATCTGTCACGTCCTGTTACTGGACAGAAAGGGGATTGGTCTGATCTGTCACGTCCTGTCCCTGGACAGAAAAGGGATTGGTCTGATCTGTCACGTCCTGTCACTGGACAGAAAGGGGATTGGCCTGATCTGTCACGCCCCGTCACTGGACAGAAAGGGGATTGGGCTGATCTGTCGCGTCCTGTCGCTGGACAGATAGGGGATTGGTCTGATATGTTACGTCCTGTCACTGTATATAAAGAGACTGGTCTGACCTGTCACTGGACAGAAAGGGGACTGGTCTGATCTGTAACAGGACAGAAACGGGACTGGTCTGATCTGTCACGTCCTGTCACTTGTCAGGAAGGGGATTGGTCTGATCTGTCACGTCCTGTCACTGGACAGAAAGGGGACTGGTCTGATCTATCACTGGACAGAAAGAATACTGGTCTGATCTGTGACGGGACAGAAAGTGAACTGGTCTGATCTGTGACGTCCTGTCACTGGACAGAAAGGGGACTGTTCCGATCTATCACTGGACAGAAAGGGGACGGGTCTCATCTGTGACGGGACAGGAAGGGAACTGGTCTGATCTGTGACGTCCTGTCAATGGACAGAAAGGGGACTGGTCTGATCTGTCACTGGGCAAAAAAGGGGATTGGTGTGATCTGTCACGTCCTGTCACTGGACAGAAAGGGGACTGGTCAGATCTGTCACTGGACAGAAAGGCGACTGGTCTGATCTCTCACTGGACAGAGAAGGGACTGGTCTGATCTGTCACGTCCAGTCACTGGACAGAAAGTCGATTGGTCAGATCTGTCACTGGACAGAAAGGCGACTGGTCTGATCTCTCACTGGACAGAAAGGGGACTGGTCTGATCAGTCACGTCCTGTCACTGGACAGAAAGGGGACTTGTCTGATCTGTCACTGGACAGAAAGGGGATTGGTCTGATCTGTCACGTCCTGTCACTGGACAGAAAGGGGTCTGATCTGTCACGTCCTGTCACTGGACAGAAAGGGGACTGGTCTAATCTGTCAAGCCCTGTCACTGGACAGAAAGGGGATTGGTCTCATCTGTCACGTCCTGTCACTGGACAGAAAGGGGACTGGTCTGATCTGTCACGTCCTGTCACTGGACAGAAAGGGGACTGGTCTGATCTGTCACGTCCTGTCACTGGACAGAAAGGGGACTGGTCTGATCTGTCACGTTCTGTCACTGGACAGAAAGGGGTCTAATCTGTCACGTCCTGTCACTGGACAGAAAGGGGACTGGTCTAATCTGTCAAGCCCTGTCACTGGACAGAAAGGGGATTGGTCTCATCTGTCACGTCCTGTCACTGGACAGAAAGGGGACTGGTCTGATCTGTCACGTCCTGTCACTGGACAGAAAGGGGACTGGTCTGATCTGTCACGTCCTGTCACTGGACAGAAATGGGACTGGTCTGATCTGTCACGTCCAGTCACTGGACAGAGAAGGGACTGGTCTGATCTGTCGCGTCCAGTCACTGGACAGAAAGTCGATTGGTCAGATCTGTCACTGGACAGAAAGGCGACTGGTCTGATCTCTCACTGGACAGAAAGGGGACTGGTCTGATCTGTCACGTCCTGTCACTGGACAGAAAGGGGACTGGTCTGATCTGTCACGTCCTGTCACTGGACAGAAAGGGGACTGGTCTGATCTGTCACTGGGCAAAAAAGGAGATTGGTGTGATCTGTCACGTCCTGTCACTGGACAGAAAGGGGACTGGTCAGATCTGTCACTGGACAGAAAGGCGACTGATCTGATCTCTCACTGGACAGAGAATGGACTGGTCTGATCTGTCGCGTCCAGTCACTGGACAGAAAGTCGATTGGTCAGATCTGTCACTGGACAGAAAGGCGACTGGTCTGATCCCTCACTGGACAGAAAGGGGACTGGTCTGATCAGTCACGTCCTGTCACTGGACAGAAAGGGGACTGGTCTGATCTGTCACGTCCTGTCACTGGACAGAAAGGGGACTTGTCTGATCTGTCACTGGACAGAAAGGGGATTGGTCTGATCTGTCACGTCCTGTCACTGGACAGAAAGGGGACTGGTCTGATCTGTCACGTCCTGTCACTGGACAGAAAGGGGACTGGTCTGATCTGTCACGTCCTGTCACTGGACAGAAAGGGGACTGGTCTGATCTGTCACGTCCTGTCACTGGACAGAAAGGGGATTGGTCTGATCTGTCACTGGACAGAAAGGGGACTGGTCTCATCTGTCACGCCCTGTCACTGGACAGAAATGGGATTGGTCTGATCTGTCACTGTACAGAAAGGGGATTGGTCTGATCTGTCACGTCCTGTTACTGGACAGAAAGGGGATTGGTCTGATCTGTCACGTCCTGTCCCTGGACAGAAAAGGGATTGGTCTGATCTGTCACGTCCTGTCACTGGACAGAAAGGGGATTGGCCTGATCTGTCACGCCCCGTCACTGGACAGAAAGGGGATTGGGCTGATCTGTCGCGTCCTGTCGCTGGACAGATAGGGGATTGGTCTGATATGTTACGTCCTGTCACTGTATATAAAGAGACTGGTCTGACCTGTCACTGGACAGAAAGGGGACTGGTCTGATCTGTAACAGGACAGAAAGGGGACTGGTCTGATCTGTCACGTCCTGTCACTTGTCAGGAAGGGGATTGGTCTGATCTGTCACGTCCTGTCACTGGACAGAAAGGGGACTGGTCTGATCTATCACTGGACAGAAAGAATACTGGTCTGATCTGTGACGGGACAGAAAGTGAACTGGTCTGATCTGTGACGTCCTGTCACTGGACAGAAAGGGGACTGGTCCGATCTATCACTGGACAGAAAGGGGACTGGTCTCATCTGTGACGGGACAGAAAGGGAACTGGTCTGATCTGTGACGTCCTGTCAATGGACAGAAAGGGGACTGGTCTGATCTGTCACTGGGCAAAAAAGGGGATTGGTGTGATCTGTCACGTCCTGTCACTGGACAGAAAGGGGACTGGTCAGATCTGTCACTGGACAGAAAGGCGACTGGTCTGATCTCTCACTGGACAGAGAAGGGACTGGTCTGATCTGTCACGTCCAGTCACTGGACAGAAAGTCGATTGGTCAGATCTGTCACTGGACAGAAAGGCGACTGGTCTGATCTCTCACTGGACAGAAAGGGGACTGGTCTGATCTGTCACGTCCTGTCACTGGACAGAAAGGGGACTTGTCTGATCTGTCACTGGACAGAAAGGGGATTGGTCTGATCTGTCACGTCCTGTCACTGGACAGAAAGGGGTCTGATCTGTCACGTCCTGTCACTGGACAGAAAGGGGACTGGTCTAATCTGTCAAGCCCTGTCACTGGACAGCAAGGGGATTGGTCTCATCTGTCACGTCCTGTCACTGGACAGAAAGGGGACTGGTCTGATCTGTCACGTCCTGTCACTGGACAGAAAGGGGACTGGTCTGATCTGTCACGTCCTGTCACTGGACAGAAAGGGGACTGGTCTGATCTGTCACGTTCTGTCACTGGACAGAAAGGGGTCTAATCTGTCACGTCCTGTCACTGGACAGAAAGGGGACTGGTCTAATCTGTCAAGCCCTGTCACTGGACAGAAAGGGGACTGGTCTGATCTGTCACGTCCTGTCACTGGACAGAAAGGGGATTGGTCTCATCTGTCACGTCCTGTCACTGGACAGAAAGGGGACTGGTCTGATCTGTCACGTCCTGTCACTGGACAGAAAGGGGACTGGTCTGATCTGTCACGTCCTGTCACTGGACAGAAATGGGACTGGTCTGATCTGTCACGTCCAGTCACTGGACAGAAAGGGGATTGGTTTGATCTGTCACGTCCTGTCACTGGACAGAAAGGGGATTGGTCTGATCTGTCACGTCCTGTCACTGGACAGAAAGGGGATTGGTCTGATCTGTCACGTCCTGTCACTGGACAGAAAGGGGACTGGTCTCATCTGTCACGTCCTGTCACTGGACAGAAAGGGGACTGGTCTGACTTGTCACGTCCAGTCACTGGACAGACAGGGGACTGGTCTGACTTGTCACGTCCAGTCACTGGACAGAAAGGGGATTGGTCTAATCTGTCAAGCCCTGTCATTGGACAGAAAGGGGACTGGTCTGACTTGTCACGTCCTGTCACCCTACAAAAAAGGGGATTGGTCTGATCTGTCACGTCCTGTCATTGGACAGAAAGGGGACTGGTCTGACTTGTCACGTCCTGTCACTGGACAGAAAGGGGACTGGTCTGACTTGTCACTGGACAGAAAGGGGATTGGTCTGATCTGTGACGTCCTGTCACTGGACAGAAAGGGGATTGGTCTGATCTGTCACGTGCTGTCACTGGACAGAAAGGGGACTGGTCTGACTTGTCACGTCCTGTCACTGGACAGAAAGGGGATTGGTCTGATCTGTCACGTCCTGTCACTGGACAGAAAGGGGATTGGTCTGATCTGTCACGTGCTGTCACTGGACAGAAAGGGGATTGGTCTGATCTGTCACGTGCTGTCACTGGACAGAAAGGGGATTTGTCTGATCTGTCACGTCCTGTCACTGGACAGAAAGGGGACTGGTCTGATCTGTCAACAGATGCTTGTTGTGAAACGTCCTAAACGTGTGCACATGTTGTTTACTGATCCCGACAGGGGGCGCCCCAGCCCCCAACTATATTTGACAACAGAGGCGTCTAGAGCGCCACTTCCTCTTGCCGGCGGCCATTGACACTGTGTGTGGAGTATTTAAACCTCAAAGTCAGCAACGATATAGCCCCAATCAAATTAAATCAAATCACAAGCGTGGGCGGGGGGGGGGTCAGATCTAAATGGCAGTTTCCCCGCATATCTCTTGATCGTTTGACAAATCGAGCAACCTTTCACTTGCCACAAAATCTCATAGAGAGACTGAAGTATAAAAAGTGTATTTTGTTCTCTTTGCAATGGTCAGTTCGATATGCAAATTTAAGGTATGTCCGGACATAGCGCTAAGACTCTAATTTGAACATACCAACGACAAGGCCATTAACTGCGTCAAACCGCGTTTCACAAGCAAAAGAGCTGCCGGTCGGTACCGAGACAAGAGAGAATCATTAAGAGGATTTTTTTTTTTCGTCTTATGTCGGTGTGTTCGGTTTTTAAGACGAAAATCTCCCATTTTGATCAATGTAGTCTCCGATTTTCTCCGTCTGTCCGTGTGTCTGTCTGTCTTTAACGCACGCATTATCTTACGAATGCCTTAAGATATCGACTTCCAAATTCACAAAAAGATGCGGAATGACCATCGTCAGGCTAAGTTCGCAGATGGGCCCTGTAGGTCAAAGGTTAAGGTCACAGGAGTTTTTCGTAATTCGTTTAACCATTCAAAGATAGGACCAAAAATCGGGAAAATCGTTACAACTGTCACAGCCTCCATTTAATGACGCTAACAATTAATTCACGCATTGGGCCCATACATACCTTGTATCGGATCTTAAAATGTTGCAAATCGCCCAAATAGTTTTTTTGCAAAAAATTCCCAAAGTTTAACATGGGACCCTTCGAGAGCATTTTGGCGGGAAAATGGTCTCCTCAATTCCTCCATGAAGGGGACAAGTCAGACAAACGACACTTTGCCTAATAGATAACATTAGCATTTAGGCGCTTGGGACTACATTGATCAAGGTCCCGCATCCAATGTCAAGTTCATGCCAAGTTCGAGAAACATATTTTCTCGCGTAACTTCGTTAATATTAGGTCTAGAAATTCGCTGTTTGTTTTAGAGTATTTTGCAGAGAGAGACCAAAACGAATTATTGACTTAGATTTTACCTCACATTTATACTTTTTGAGTTATTGGATGATCAATTTTGACATTGCCGAAAAAACGTGCCAAAAAATTCGCTGTGACTACATGAATGCAGGTAGTTGACTCAAGTGTGGTGGCATATGTACCCATATTACTGACATCATGTTTGCCAAATGGCATCGAAATCAAATCAGTAGTTTCGACGCTAGAAAATAATTACACCTTAACATTGGTCTGAAAGCCTGAAAAACTGGAACTGTGTTGGACCACTTGCAGTAATATATATATTTTTTAACAATTAAAGTCAAGTGATTAATAAGTTCGCTATGTGGGGACCAAACTACTCCAAACATACTTGATATTAGTGTAAATCGGGTACATATGGTCTGGGCTGATGCGGCCTCGAGCCAACGTTCTAACTCTGGCCAAATGGGTCTCACATATGGGCATTCAAAGAGAAGGTGCTCAATTGTTTCTGACGAAACAGAGCAGAAAACGCACATCTCTGAAGTAGCTAATTTACTTCTGTGCAAGAAACGATTTGTTATTATAGCTCTTTGCAAAACTAAAAACTGGAAGCTCCGATTCCTCTCGTCTACAGTAGCCTTTGATGCTCTAGTATATATATCACACCATTTACTTTTATCAATTTCTATTCCTAACACCTCTGACCACTTACTTTCGTTATTCGTGGTATACTGCAAGGACTCCACCAAACTGTTGTAAACCTTATTACATAAGCGTGTTGACGTAGATATATAATTTAAAAAGGAGTGTGGCACACCTAGTAACTTATGTCCCTTATTTAAACATTGACCTCGCCATTCTTTTGGTATGGCATGCATTATTCCATAGAAGTCGACAAAGTTAATGCTAATGCTATATTTATCTGTAAATTCTTTCCAGTCTAATAGCGACCCTTCATTGTTAACAAGGTCGTTCATGTAAGTTACACCTTTCTCTATGAAATACTTTGTTCTCTTTATTAGGTTCTTATTTCTCATAAAGTAAGTATTCCAAAGCGGTCGTTCTAAGACATTCTCGTTTGAACCAGTGTACATACAATTTTTTAGGTTTAGACACGCTCTGAAAACATCTGCCCAGAAAGGGTTGCATATATTAACAAAATACCTTAGTGACTTCGTATCTAGCTCCCAAACGAGTGCACGTTCGCTGCAAATCGTGCTGCAAAACAGATCTTGCCACGCGCCTTCATTCACAATAATTTTTCTAACCCATGACATTTTGACTGCATCTAAGCAGGATGGAATATGCGGCAGCTTTATACTTCCATTTTTTTTCCTCTTGGACTAGTCTGTTAAGAGAAACCTTGGGTTTTTTGTTTTTCCAAATAAAAGCCCGTATGGCACGATTCATTCGATCAATATAATGTTGCCCTGGGTTTGGTAAAACAGTCATGAGATGTATTAGTTCTGGAAGGGCTAAAGTTTTAACTACAGTTGCCCTCCACCTCACTGATATATTTCGTTTTCCGTATAAATTTAGTACACTTTCAAATGCAGCCAATTTGGGTTCATAGTTTAAACTTACAATATTCTGAAGCTCGTTGCTAAACCTTATGCCTAGTAATTGAAATTCATTGACCCAAGTTAGAGGCAGATCTAAAAACGACCCCTTGGTAATTGGGCTACGTGGTCCCAACCAAATTGCGTTCGTCTTGTCTATATTGATTTTTAATCCCGAACAGACGTAAAACAGTTTTAAAACCTTCAAGGCATTTCTAAGGGACACATCTCTCCCATCTAATAGCAAAAAGGTGTCGTCTGCATATTGCCCTATTTTATACTCTTTTCCATCAATCATGAACCCCTTAATTGTACAGTCGTTCTTAATGGCGTTGGCTAACGAGTCAATAGATAATATAAATAGGTATGGCGAGAGGGGGTCTCCCTGTCGACATCCTCGACCGAGGCGAAAGAAACTAGAAAAAACGCCATTGTTTATAACACAACTTTCACAACTGCTATACAGGGTATTGTACCAACGTCTAAATTTGCATCCAAAGCCATATATTTTTAACACATGATTTATATAATTCCAACTTAGGGTGTCGAAAGCTTTTTCAAAGTCAATCAGGAGCAACATACCAGACTGTTTATTTGCAATTGCATAGTGCATGATATCGTAAATTAATCTAGTATTTTCTCCAATGTATCTTTCCTTTAGAAAATCTTTTTGCTCTGGGCTTATTACATGCGGCAGAATTTGTTTCATTCTGTTGGATAAAATGCCTGATAAAAGTTTATAATCTGAGTTCAGCAAGGTAATGGGTCGCCAGTTTTTCATGTATTCACGTGGCTTGTCGCCTTTAGGTAAGCACGTTATGACCCCCTGCTTTTGCGTAATTGAAAGAGATCCAGATTTATAGGCATTTTGAAAGCTCCTCATGAGGTAGGTACCAAGTTCCTTCCAGAAAAAATTGTATAATTCCTCACTGCCTGGTGGCTTTTTATTTTTCATGTTCTTTAATATAGTCGCCGCTTCGTGGCTATCAATGTCCTTCTCACAAATACCAGTTTGTTCGATGTTGAGTGGCTTAATATGTCTGGCATTCCAAAAGTACGTTAGGTTGGTGGAAGCCGCCAGGTCGTCTCTATTGGAGTACAATGTTTTGTAATAGTTCATCTGCTCTTCTAAAATTCGTCTTGGATCCACCACCTCTTTTCCATCCACATTTAATCTACTTATCAATTTACTAACATAAAATCTTTTTTCCAAGTTGCAAAAAAAGTTAGTAGGCTTCTCTCCTTCTTCATAGTAGAGTGACCTAGATCTTATGAAGATGCCTTGTATCCTAGGAAGTCTTAACTGCTCTAGTTGCATTTTAAGGCAATTAAGTTCTTCTGAATTGGCGTTAGCTGACAAGTCCATTGCGTCTATTTCTCGCTGCAGCTGTTTTTCTTCCTTTAAATTCTCCCTCTTCTTAAAGCTGCTATAGCTAATGGATTTACCTCTTATCTCTAATTTAAGCATTTCAAAAAACATCTGGTCATCTATTACGAAGGGTACGTTGCCTGAATCGTCCATCAGGGTGTTAGGGTCTCTATACATATCAACAGTATTTGTTATCGTTTCTTTAATTAGCTTAACGTATTCTTTATCTTTCAGCAATGAAGTATTTAATTTTCAAAACCCCCTACCCCTTGGTACCGAATAGAAGTCGACGTCAATGGAGATAAGTGCATGGTCAGTTCTGTAGCCGGCCGATATACGTGATTTTCTCATCATTGCATGGATATCTTGAGTGATTAAAAAGAAATCGAGTCTGGCTCGCTGAGATTTTCGTTGCTGGTTTGTCCACGTGTAACGCTTTGTTTTTGGATTGTTTACTCTCCAAAAATCGATTCGGTCCATAAGTGTTAACAAGGATTAATCTATTGCCACATATTGTTATATCTAAAATGATTAAATTCCCCGTTTCGTCCTTTTCAACTCTGTGAACCTTGTACTCAAAGTTGTCTCTGATAAGTACAGCTACCCCACGTGCCTGTGT
Organism: Arenicola marina; assembly: GCA_964019135.1. Lineage (NCBI taxonomy): Eukaryota > Metazoa > Annelida > Polychaeta > Arenicolidae > Arenicola > Arenicola marina. The sequence continues at coordinate 13,453,132 of OZ025250.1, forward strand.
CAACGGCGAGTTAACAAATATTTCTCCATTAAAAATCTCAGATAGAGTACTTTGCATGTTTGCATGGAAGTGAACGTCTTGGAAACAGATCACTGACGCATTTTGACTTTGCACCTTAACATGGTCAGTCCCAATATAGAAGAAGTTTATTTCAAAGCAACAATGAGCCCGAGGCCCTCGTGTTGAAAAGATGCAATACACATAATGACATGTGGCGGGTTCATACAATAGTACACTGGAACGTCATTCAGGTTCTCTCATCTTGCTGGCCAGATAAACATATTTAGACAATCTGTTCTGTAATTTCGTGCTCTGTGACATAACTAGTGCTAAACATTTATCTTTATTTGGTAGTACGGTAATACGGTGGGATTAAGCTCTCCCTGAGATTATCGTGCAAGCCACATTCAAAAACAAGTGGACTTCGTCATCTGACAAACCGCACTCGCTACACAGCCTCTCTTCCACGAGCAGTGGCTTTGGCTTGTGCCATCTCCCAGTTTCAATGCGGAGGCGGTGGCTAAAGGTTCGGAGCTTAATTAAAGAATACATAAATCTGTTCTTTTCCACATTAGCAACGTATGAGGGAAGCATGGGCAAAACACTATATTGTAAATATGGCGTACCACGAGAGGTTTCCGATAGCTCGGCTTGTACCGTTTGAAAATAACAATCCTTCGCCCGCTGCTTAAAGAGGTACATGAACGCCTGGATATCTCCAACGGACTGCCAGAGCCAGACATCCCCCATCCCCAGCGACATTAGCGAATCACGTACCAGCAACGCCCAGTTACGTCGTCGTAACTCTAAATCTTCCAACAGCACCTTATACAATCGCTTAACATACCGTGAATCATTCAAATGTATAACCTTTACCCAATAACTGATTATTTTTATCAACCTCTGAGTTTTCATGTCTAATCTGCCGAGTTCACCCCTAGCTATATGGTTTGGGGTACTCGTTTTAACCTTTTTTCAAGTATTAGTATGAATTCGTTCGATTGCCTGGCCAGTATGGAAACCCCAAACTTCTGCGCCGTAATGCAATATTGGGCTTATCAATTTGTCAAATAACTCCATACGATGGGTAGGACGGAGAGAGTGAAATTTACAGACATATTTCTCTATCTGGAATAAAGCCTTCGTAGCTTGATCAGCTAGAGTTTTCTGCGTTTGGTAAAATTTGCCAGAAGAGGACAATACAACGCCTAAATAACAGAAAGTGTTAACTATGTCGATTTCTTCCCCATTGTGATAAAACCTGAGGCTTTTACGTAGACTTCCCCCTTTGTGAAATATCATCACTTTGCTTTTGCCACTGTTAACTACTAATTTCCACTCGTCACAATATCGTTTTAAGGCATCTAATGACTTCTGTAACTCTTCCTCAGATTCGCAGACTAAGACAGCATCATCAGCGTACAGCAATAAAAATAACTTCGTTTGTCCTATTGAGATTCCTTCTACCCCTTGTCTCCTAATATATTCCTCCATGTCATTATATACATAGAAAACAAGAAGGGAGACAGTGTCGCGCCTTGCCGAACTCCAATAGCGGAGTCGAAACTTTCGGAGGTCGTGCCGTCAAAATGTAAAACTTTGCACTTGACCTGTCCGTACATATTCTGTATAACCTTCAAAAGCTGTCCCCTTAATCCATTTTTGATTAACTTAAACCACAGACACTTCCTATTTACTCTATCAAAGGCTCTTCTGAAGTCGATAAAAGCGCAATATAGACGACGCCCCTGTTCTAAAGCATGAGACACAAGACTTTGAAGTACAAATATCTGATCGATATGGTGGTTAAAGCGTCCTGAATGTACAACCAACGTAAGGGAATGGGCTTTTCATAATTCTTCGTGAACCGGGAACGGAATATAAGCCGACCGTCACGATCTAAGAAGATTTCTAAATTTTCCATTAAAAAATGTTTTGTTCCTCATAAAGTTCGGGGTGGGGGGGTGGGGCGGGGGAGACCCTCGCGACACCCTGGGGATATATTCGTATCATACCAGAAAGTGTTGAATGACATCCCCGGTCCCTATGCGTCAACCCTAATCCTGCCGCTGATAAATGATAGGCTCTCTACCACTACAGGACTTGAATTATGTCAAGTCTATTGGAAATGGGTAGAAGTAGATATTTCAAAGTTTTCATGGGAAACGTTTGAGCAGTTTTTAGTTGATTTATCCTGATCGTAGTCGCTGGGTATATATATGCTAATTGAAGTTATTTAAATTGCAGTTATTTAATGTTACAATAAATGGCACCATATTAAAATACCTTATTTACCTTAATTTGCCCTGATATGTGCGGAACCGATCGCCGTTTTATTTGCCAACAGCGTGACCTTGCCATATGCCAGTGAATCGATCGGGTAGCGAGACATCAGTTTTGGGGACAAACAAACACACGTGCTCCATGAAGTATAGGCAGCTATAAGTCAATTTCTTTCCGGGTTTATTCTAAAGACTGTGAGTCCCATTTCACTAAACATGGCTGTGGGAGGTAAAAGTTGAAATATTTGGAGGCGATGAGGCGCAGAACTTTCGGAATATACAAGGAAAAATCCGCTTTCAAAATCCTCGAAAGCTAAAAATAGCGTTTTAACTTTAGCCCTGTACCCGGACTTTCGCGTGTTCCCCAGACAGCAAGCGACGTCACAGTCTCACGTGCCTCCGCGGTAACAAAAATGGCGAGAGCAAGTGATCGACTTTCCGCTGTCAAAATATGCAGTGCATGGAGTAACAACACACGGATGCGTCATTAAACCACATGTTTAAGGTAAAATGAGACCAGTTGGATGTTTTCGTATCACTTTTGGATCACGAAAAGGCATAGTTTCTTCATTCTTTGTATCACTAAGTTCTCTGTTTGAAGCGTTGCGCCAACGCTGTCACCGGAGAGAATCCGTGTGACGTCATTATACATCGTTTTCGTAGGAAATGCGAAAAAACGTTAGTTTCTCAGCTGTGTTGTCCCGTCGTAGCAAATATTCGTTATGGCTCAAAAGAAAGAAAAATATGTCGTCTATCTGTTTTGTGCAGCCATATTTCTTAAATATCCTTAATCATATCGCTACGCCTTCCGCAATGGACCTAACCCTCGGCGCCTGGTTCTTGCGCAGGTAGTCTGGTTCCCTGGCTCTGTCTTTGCGTAACATATACGTCACGCCTGCGTCACATACCAGGGATGCGACCAGTGTCCGCAAAGATTCTAAACTCGTTCCGAACACGTGCTTCGTTTGTTTGTCCCCAAAATAACTAAACCAGAAGTATTGGCGAACGAGACTTTATGGCCCTATACTTCGTTCAGACTGGGGGTAGCAGTCATAAGACTTAGTTAAAGCAGCCTACTTACACACGCCATTTTAGCTTTTTTACATTTTAGAATCAAGACTAAAACTATCTAAAAATTATGATGCATATGTGTTATATCTCGTTGAGTCTGTGAAACAACGATTTTAACATAAAACTGCGCGGACTAGTTTATCACGCGCGGACCTCCTAGCCATCCAGTAAACAGGCGCGCAGGGATATCAACTTCTCCGGTGAACAAATTAGCTTTTCTTCGGATAGCCCACATACTTTCAGTATTTAAATTCAAGACAGAGATACTTATTTGACATAGAAAAGGGGTTGGTAATACAAAAATTAAAGAACATATTACTTTACAAAAGAACATATTATTGACTGCAAATGTTAAGAGGCTCATCAGGAAGAGAGATCGGTTATATAAGCGCTTTTCCAAATGCAAATCCGACAGTTAAGTTTATACGTAACTTGTCGGCGTGAGGCTCATGTAGAGATTGATCGCGCCAAAGAGAACTATTACGCTAGACGCACTAGGCGTCTCCAGGATCCTGCCACTGTATCAAAAGAATTCTTTCGGCTGTGTAAAGTGTTTTATAACGGCCAAGGCAATACTGGTATTCCATCAATACTAGATAATGGAGTTATGTACGCTGAGCCCCGATGTAAGGCTAATCTATTTAACGATTTTGTTTCCTTGAACTCTACGTTACCCCTAGTAGACGACGGTTTTGCTTTACCACCCATGCAATTCAAGACCTCTGCAAGACTTTCCGATGTACATTTTACATCCGCCAAAGTGTACTCTGTCTTAAACGATCTGAATATAAATAAGGCAAACGGTCCCGATAATATTAGTAATAGAATGTTAAAGGAATCAGCCGCTGCAATCTCACAACCCTGATCTGATCTGTACAATCGCAGTGTATCATCTAGGTCATTCCCGAGGTTATGGAAAGAAGCTAATGTTACCCCAGTGTTCAAGAAAGATGATAAGCAGTCTAAGAGCAACTACCGTCCAATCTCGTTATTGTCGTGTGTTGGGAAAGCCATGGAGCGCATTGTATATGACGAAGTCTATGACTATTTTATCAAACATAACTTATTGACCTGGAGGAACTCTGGTTTTAAACGAAACGACTCCACAGTAAATCAACTAACGTATATTACTCACAAAATTTACAGTTCCCTTGAAAAAAATAAGGAATCCGTCATGGTCTTGTTAGATGTATCTAAAGCGTTTGATCGAGTATACCATTATGGGCTTCTGCATAAGCTACAGAGTTTTGGGATAACGGGAGATTTACTACACTGGATTGAAAGCTATTTAAATAATCGCAGACAACGGGTAGTTTTAGATGGTGTTACCTTCGAGAGCAGATCAATGCCGGTGTACCTCAGGGTTCCATATTGGGACCCCTGTTATTTTTAGTTTTTGTCAACGGTATAGTCGAAGGCCTCGAATGTGACGTATTCTTGTACGCGGACGACACATCTCTGTTCTTTGTTCTCGACAGTGCTATCGACGCGCAGGTAATTAACCGCGACTTGAAACATTTATCAAATTGGGCCTCCCAGTGGAGAATAACTTTTAATCCGACGAAAACAGTGTATATGACTTTAAGTAAGAAGCTTCAGAGACCTAATGAACTAGACTTGTACGCCACCACTGTCTTTCACGGCAACCTTACTAAGTATCAAAGCGAAAAACTAGAGGGTGTGCAGCGCCAGGCATTACTCACGGCGACGAGGGCATACATCAGCACGTCTAATGCTAAACTGATTGCAGAAACTGGTGTTGAACTGTTATCTACCAGACATACTTATTTTAGTCTCTGTCTGCTATATAAGATGATTAACAATTTATCTCCGAGTTACCTCTCGTCTCTCGTTCCACCTCAGACCTCAGATATTTCTCATCATGTGCTCCGCAGAAGTACTGATTTATACATTCTAAGCTGTAAAAAGAGTTATGTTATGAACTCTTTCTTGTGGAGCACAGCTCGCGCATGGAACAACTTGCCGCCTGAACTGAGGCAGTCGGGGTCATATATGTCATTTAAATCTTCATATAAAGAACGTTTTTTCAATTCGCGCAATGTACTGTATGACATGTTTACGGGTTATGCAGCCGTCAATCATTGCAGACTGCGTCTTGGCCTTAGTGGCCTTAACGCTCATAGGTACAACTATGGTTTCATCCCCTCCAAATACTGTCAAAATGGTTGTACTATAAAACCTGAAAATTCAATCCACTACCTACTACAATGTCCAACGTATAACTTTCTTCGCAATGAACTTCTAAATGGTATCGCCTTCGTTGTTGAATATGGTTTTATCGTGGATCTTACGGCTGCGTCTAAGAATCAACTCGCTAGTCTCTGCAATCTCCTCTTATTCGGTTCCTCCAACATTAATCTTGAAGATAATACTAAATTATTGAAAGCAGTACAAATGTTCATTTCCGGAACAGGTCGGTTTATCTAAGAGCTATGCTGTCGATTTTATTTTCAGGGTTGTATGCCACTAAATCTTTGTCACAGTATTGAATTTGAACTTTCTGTATATTTGATCAACTGTACTTGTTAATGACTTAACCTCAACTCCACAACCACATTTTTGTTACATGTTGAGGTGGCCGTTGATATGTGTATTCGCTATCGGTAACCTCGTTAAATAAATAAAGTTTATACAACAAAAAAAACATATTACTTTAAAGTTGTCCTACTGCCCAACGTTTATATTTATTTCACACTTTTTTGTTGCATTGGTCACATATATGATTGTACTACGGATATGGTTATGCCTTTTGGCGGCACTGGTTGGTCTACCGCTCAACACTGATGGTATTGGTAGGTACTTTATTGCATGCGCAATTTGGGTTTATATTAATTATATGCCATATTTGTTCCTATATAGGTTGTGCAAACACGTGACCTGTGGTGGATTACATGATATCCTTCACCTCATGTATGACTGCCCTCATGGGTGCACATGCAATCTGGGATATAACAAACAGATCATTAAGTCGCAGTACTTAATATTCTCAAATATTCAATACTCAATATTCGTGATGTTATAATTGAAGTCACAGAAAGCGATTACAACATTTTGTATTCGACAATCGCGTATTTATTATAAAGGACACGTGACCTCCATTATATTGGACGACAAGAGCGGCACGCGCGTCGTTGACAACCACATCGTTCCTACCACGACCCAGAGAACTTCTTGCTCATCTCTCGAATACAGAAATAACGGTGTTTTTACCTCTCAAAAATCAGTTTGTTCAACATTTAGAATAATTAGTTGGTGAAGTCAAGATTATTGGGGTGGAGGCGCCACAACTGAGAGAAGCAGGGGCCTCTAGTCATTATTTACATCTAAAGCGATAAACCCATCAATTGAACGAAGCTTCTTTTTTCGATATCTTTCGACAGCGACGTATCTGTTGTTTACCCACCTGATGGTTCCTGCATGAATACTGCATTTTTAACGTCACTTGGCTCGATAACTCTACTTACGACTGGGCCTTATAGCCTGATAACTGACATTATAGCCTGATCACTGGGCTTATAGTCTGATCACTGGCATTATAGCCATCAACGTAGTCCCATTTCTTTGAGCAAGCGGCAGGGACTAAACGACAACTGAAGGGAAAGAGCTAAGCATAATCAAGGAGTGTCAATGAGATTGTATGTGACTCACAGAACTTTGACCTGATATATGTGGTCCAGGGGCCATTTAGTCTCTGGGCACCATTAACATTATTAACCGACTTTCCCGCTTCACCATCAACGCTTGTCTACATGCCACTAATATGTAAATTCATATATCTATCATACAAGTGATGATACAGCACATATCGAACATATCGCCATTTATTTCCGTTGGCGAGTGGTTTAGAACACATGTCATAAGCGGATGACCCAACGTCGACTCACCACTACAAGAGGGACATTAAGCGAACCGCATGTGATGCGGTCAACCGTCGACAATTGTAAAGAGACCATCTGTACTCAGTAATATGCAGCTACCAACTCCTGAAGTATCTTCAATGGTGGGAAGTAGATGATCAATTTTTTCGATGCGCATATGGCAAACGCAATTGAAACAGGATTTTGTATGTAAGTTATATTCTCACGTATCTATGGCGGGCCATCCTAACATTTATTCCCTAATTCTAGATATCAACAATTTAATTCTTGATATCAAGAAATCAATTCTTGATATCAACAATTCAATTCTTGATATTAATAATTCAATTCTTGATATCAACAATTCGAACACACTGGACCGAATTCTTGATATGTATAATTCGTTTGACTGGGCATGCTCGAATAATGAAACGGTCCCTTCGCCTGGTTGTTGTGCGCGCCTTCCGCGAGAAAATTTTCTTTCAGGTTCTGAATCTGAACTCGAATAAACAGATCTGGTAGAAGGCATTATAAACCACAAGTTCGTTCCAAACAACAATACGTTGGAAAGTCCGTAAACACTCAAGCGGTTGTAAATGTACAAACAACATTTAGGGCCGCGGTAAATCGATCTCGACAGAATGATATCGGATGAAGCCAGGATTGGAAGTCGCAGCTCCTTTTGCAGTCATTGCTATAAGTTCGTGCATGACTTCCACAACAGGGCCTTGCAAATAAATAGCCAAATAGGAAATCTTAGTGACACATCTCCATTATCGCTCGCCTAGGTATATAAAAGAATAAAGTGGTTGCCCTATGTATAGATTCTTGACACGATGAAAGCTATAGCGTTGATGGGGAATGAGTACGGCTATTAAAAAGTGTAAAGGTTGTTTTGCCATGTGCTGTTGGGAAAAGGGTGTACACCAGGAAGACGCTTAAAGGGTGTACACCAGGAAGACGCTTAAAGGGTGTACACCAGGAAGACGCTTAAAAAAAATTAGGGTTTGGTGAAGAATGAAACGGTTACCCTATTTATAGATTATGTGACACGATGAAAGCTATAGCGTCGTGATGGGGGATAATATCTCCATTCATAATGAAGTTTTAATCTGAATTAGAGGTTCATGTACAAAAACTGCATGTCATCGCAAATGGAAATGTATGTGTTTAATGCATGTAAAAAAACCTGATTGAAGTGACGTGTGACGAAATACGGAGTAATGTCCTGTGATCATTAATAACTGGCATGCAACAACTGCAGGGTAAACCAATATACTAGCCAAATGGTTAGTAGCAGATTGTGTGATATTGCAATTCATGTTTTAATAATATAGGAGTACATATGTTTGCACTGAATGGTTACATTGCAGCCGTCGAACCATCAAAATAATATTCAAGTTGAACCAAAATAGATTAAAAAGAATTTTTTGATAGTAAGCAAAGAGATAAATGACTGTATTTTCGTACAGGATTGAGATCTGACATCCATCCAGGATGTCACACCGTTAACATGGTAGAGATAATCCTAAGAGACTTTGGGTCATGACATTGATAGTAATTATATAACATACACAAGTTGAAGTGTCATTTGCAAACCAACAAAATTGAGTCACTAAAATATAGCATGATAGTTAAAATAATAATAGAACTTTACCCCGACTCGCATGTTCCCCCGGTTCCCGTTTCTAAGTTCACCCCCATCAGAGAAAACTGACCGAAGGTAGCCGCTTATAGTTGTACCTGGTAAACCAGGCTTTCGAAATGCATTGTGGTGCGGGCGGTGGAAGCAGTTAGTCGTGTTTTTGGATCAGGAAATGTTAATAAATTTGTAATAACAATTGAAGCAGTAATTAACGATAATTAGGACATTTTGAAAATTTAATTATACGAATCTCATTGATCTTTTGCTTTTCGGTCACTTTCGAAAGACTCCCTGGGACGACGTGCGGAGTGCTGGGCGGTGAAGCCCACCTGGTGTGGCATTATAACGATGACGGAGACACTGTCAACGTTATCCGCTGGTATAACGGCACGGAGGCCGGGCCAGGCATGGGAACATATCTCACAGGGTCTGACATCTTCACGGCCGTTTCAGATTATACGGGGAAGATAGCCTTCACTGCCCCCGATGATATGGCCGGTTTTAAAGGTGCCAGGTTGACCTTTTACGGGTTAGAAGCCTCGGATGCAGGAATATACACCACTATATTCCAGGCCAGCACCAACACAAATAATGTCGCCACACTCGAAGTAGCTGAGGTTTCTGGTATGTATAGTACTTCATTCTTAGCTTTTACAAGTTGAGTTCAAAAGCCGTCTCGGCCTTTAATTTCGCAGCAGAGTTCCGTTTAAGTGAACGCCACTCCCGCTTAACGGTACAACACGAATGATAATGGATTTTTCGCGGCCTAAACGAACGACTCAATATTTTATTTTCCGTCACTTTTTTATTTTACCAGGTCTTGGTATGTTGGAGATCTGCGTCGACGGCAGATGCGACGCCATCTCAGATCCGTTGACCCTGTCCGCTTCCGCTGACGTGAAGGTCAAGTTCACCAAGGGCGGGGGGTTGACGCGTGACATGGACATCGACGTGGCGCCCTCTGTCGGCAACAGTTCTAGGTTGGTGGTAACGACAGGCCCTGGAGCGACGGCCGAGCACACCCTCGCCGACCCCGCCACACTCCTGGCCGCTGGAACCCTGAGCATCGACTTGGCCAGGCCAGCCTACCCGTCACGCCAGGTGAGTCAACACACTGTGAACACCAACCAAACAACCCAATATGGGCGAAAAGCTATGATAGAGCAAGATCGCCCCTATTCGTGCATGTCATTTGACCTACGGGGTTGTGACCATATGGGCCACAGGGGCGGTTCCAGGAATTTGAAAAGGGGGGAGGGGTTCCAAACTTGCAACCGGGGAGGAAGCGAGTGTGAACAAAAATGGAGACCGGGGGATCCACCAAATGTTGGACAATCAATTGCGTAAGTTTCCAACGAAAACGCGTTTTCCTCGTAGCCTCACCAGCTCGTGGCAGTAGTATTCATGATAAAAAAGTGACATTTCTGGAAGAGCTGAGATATTCCCCATGCATTTTAGCGAATGCCCTTTTTTGTTTTCTACTTCGCGATAAGTAGATTTACGTAGCGCAAAGTATGGTTTATGAATACCGGCCTAGGACCTCCCGACCCCCTGCACAGTTGATGTCGAATGTCCAGGGGGTAGTTTGCCAATCACCCATATAACATAAACATTTACCCAATCAGACAATGTGTCTAGATTTTTCCAAGCTATTTCAAAAATGATAACCTAGATGAAAAATTGCTGCTTGAGTTGCTTTAATTAGGTCATAGTTGAGTGACTCGTTTGAGCATAGTTAAGGCAGTGGATTGGCGCATGAGGAAAGGCATCGCATGTAACATTTCTCTTATTTGTACGCTTTAAGTACGGAGTAAACAATAATAATTAAAACATGGATGTTTGCGACATATGTGGCTTTGGGCGTGTGATCGTGTTACCGAGCCCCCCCCCCCCCCCCCCCGGCCCCTCTCTAGCTTAGTAAACAGGCTCAGCTGTATATCAACAGGTACGAACCCTGGCACCATCCGGGTCAAATGTTATCCAGGCCCATGTCGTTGTCTCAGTCATATTATTAATCATGATTATCACCAATTAGGCAATACTACAGCAGTGAGTGGGCGAAATATATTGTCTTACTTCCTTGACTCGCTTATTCAATATAACTTGTCTCAATTTGATTTCACGTTTCCATCAGATACATCGACAGCGCATTTACGGCTTTATACAGTTCAGTGCCTGGGGCTGGTCCCTGAACCTTCCCATCTGTCTGTCTGGCAGCCGTTGCCATGACAACACGCCCGATTATAGTTGCATGATACTCAGTTTCGCGTTTTCCATCCACAGTTGCCATCGTGATATATGTCACGTGACGTGACGCGATGCTGGCTTCCCGTCGTCCAGATGCGAAATTTATTGTGACAAATGTCCAAATGACAAATTATATACAAATACATATATATTTGCATGTATATATATATATTTATTTTAGCGTCATTTATGTTTTCCCATATATATAAATATACGTGTTTGTGTTTGTGTCTCAGGTGGACAGTCCCCCTCCCCCGCCCAGGCCGCTGCCATCGGTTCAGTTCAGTTCAGTATTCATTTATTCAACCAAGTGAGTCATACACACGTAAAAACCAAAACAGAACATCTTGCTCTCTGACATACACTTGGTTAGGAGACCAATATGTATATTTTGTACACACGCTTTTTGTATCCATGACTCATGGACGTCACGTTATGCACCATGCGTAACCATTGACGACGGTTGCTATGCCAATTAACTCACTTCGCGCTGTCCCTGAGTACGTACGTATTAACCCCTCTCTACATACATAATAATACAAGAGATAAAACAGTCTGTGTTTTTTTCTCCTTTCCTGAAGGGGTGCCCCACATCGGCGAGATCCCGTACGTATGGGGGTGGCCGCAACTCCGGAACAACCCAGGGGTCCCGAATGATTCTCAGATATTCGAGGACTTCATCGATTGGACGGATGAGGATCGGGAATACACAGCCTACTGGCAGGAACTCTACGCCAACTTCGCCAAGACAGGGTGAGAGGCCCCTCCCTGCTGTCTGTGATCTATACCCACCCCCCCCTCCCTCTTCACTCCCTGGTCCTCTCCGTTAATAAATCTTGTCGTTTTGTCTAAGTGGATAATTCTGTGGTATTAGAAGATTTCTATGTATACGGCCTATGAAATGTAGCCTAAATGGCATCATTTATATGTGATGTTCTGTTGGGTTGCTTTGGGATGTTTCCGTGGGTAGTTCCTATGGAGTGTATCCACGGGATGTGGCTATAGTTGTTTCTTCAGGCTGCTGCTATGGTTGTTTCTTCAGGCTGTTGCTATGGTTGTTTCTTCAGGCTGTTGCTATGGTTGCTTCTTCAGGCTGCTGCTATGGTTGTTTCTTCAGGCTGTTGCTATGGTTGTTTCTTCAGGCTGTTGCTATGGTTGTTTCTTCAGGCTGTTGCTATGGTTGTTTCTTCAGGCTGTTGCTATGGTTGTTTCTTCAGGCTGTTGCTATGGTTGTTTCTTCAGGCTGTTGCTATGGTTGTTTCTTTAGGCTGCTGCTATAGGATACTTTGAGAAAGCCTTTGACTCCATTGAATGGACCTACATTGATGAAGCTCTAGTCGCATTTAATTTCGGGGAAAATTTCAGGAGCTTTGTGAAAACTCTATACATAGGGAGCCTGAGCAGTGAGATAAATAACGGCTATACAACAGATTGGTTTCCTTTAGAGAGGAGCGTCGGGCAAGGATGCCCACTAGCCCCTTTTTTGTTCGTTATAGCAGTCGAACTTCTAGCAATAGCAGTCCGACGAGATGAAAATATTAAAGGAATAAAATTAGGTACACAAACGGTTAAAACATCACACCTAGCCGATGATACCTCCTCCTTTCTTGCCAACGAAAAGTCCGCAGAAAACCTTCTCAACCTTGTGGACAATTTCTCCAAGTTATCTGGCTTAAGGTGTAACCTGGACAAAACTGAAGCTATTTGGATCGGCTCCAAAGCTGGACGCCCACCTGGAACTTTAGAAGTAAAATGGAATAACACTCCGCTTTTCTTTACGCTTCGAGTAGCATTCACACTAGATGAATATGAAATGGCAAATATAAATCTGGGCTCAAAGCTTGATGCTCTCAAACAATGCTTGAACCTCTGGAAAATGCGCAGTTTAACGCTGATAGGAAGAATCTTAGTATTAAAATCCTTAGCCCTGTCAAAGTTAACTTATGTTACAACAAACATGTTCATTCCGCCTGAAGCGGTAAAAGGTATACAACGCCTAATCAATTCGTTTTTGTGGGACAACAAAACCCCAAAGGTAAGATGTTATGCCTCTCCCAATAAGTGAAGGAGGCCTAAAAGCACCTGTACAGGTGAAATCACTTAGACTTAGCTTCATTAAACGTATCTTCAGCAGTGGAAAAAGGCATGGAAGGAATGTGCTCATATCTTTTTCCCAACAATACGATTTGAAGATCTGTTTAGTACCAGGTCCGCGGTTCCAACTTCTATCTTAAGTGATGTTCCTCTATTTTATAAAGATCTAGTTATTTTCTGGGCAGAGCTAATGTCAAAGCATGAACCAGTTTCCGCAATTGGTGCACTATCCGAATCTCTCTGGCTTAATCCCTTTATCACAATTGAAAACAAGACGATCTTTTACAAAAACTGGTATATTAAGGGCGTTCTTAGAATATTACTCGCTACGTTCAGCCATTCCACATACTTAGCTGGAAATTAAAGATCAAAGACATTCAAGCTGAACGCGCTCACACAGTTAAGAACGCGAGATATTACACCTGTAGACAAATGTATTGGAAATTTCTTCCAAGACCAGCATCTATTGTACAGCGCGTCAAGTGGACAGAAGTGTTTGGCATTTCAGAAGATGAATGGTCCCAATATTGTCTGTTACCTTTCAGCAACTCTCTAGAAACAAAATTGCAATCCTTCCAATTTTCTGTTCTATATCGGTTCGTACCATATAAAAGTAGGTTGTTTAAGATGGGACTGGTTGAAAACGACATTTGCGATTACTGCGACGGAATTGATACGATCATCCACAGGGTTATATCATGCCCTATTGTAAGAACATTCTGGGACGACTTTTTATCTTGGTGGAAATGTAATGTCGCTGAAGACGTCTATCTACATGAATTGCAACTATTATTAGGAGATATCGCGGCAGATTACGCCCTCAATAACTGTTTACTTGTTGCAAGAAACTTCATTCATAAAGAGGAGTGTAAGGCGGCACCTGTCAGCTTTCATATTTTTAAGGTCGTCTTTAGGTACCATATTATGTTGGAAAAACACGTTCTTTTAGCAAAGCAGCAACTAGGCAATAATATATATAAATAATATAAAAAAAGGTGGAGACGCATTAATCTAATGTAATGGAACATTTTGCTATGTTCATCAAGAAACCCTGTATGTATACTCACACATGCATTTCATCTGATATTTACGAATAAAATCATTAAAAAAAAGAAAAAAAAAGGATACGTCAGAGGACTGTTGCTATGGGACCTGTCAAAGAACTGTTGCTACGATACGCCTAGATCTGATAGAGTTACCGCCACGGACGTTGCTCCCCAGGAACCCGACGCCGACCCCGGTTCAGAACCCGAACGGTCTCGGCGAGACCACGTGGTCGCCGCTCACGTGGGACGCGCTCAATGTGCTCTACGTCACCAACACTTCCATTGACGTCACCCAGGAGTATCGACAGAAGAGCTACGCCTTCTGGGGCCAGTACATTAACTACATCGGAGGCGACGCTCCACTCCCCATGAATCCCGCCGGTAGGTACAGTCTGTGAAATGGCTCTCATAATGCTGGGGCCAGTACATTAACTACATCGGAGGCGACGCCCCACTCCCCATGAATCCCGCCGGTAGGTACAGTCTGTGAAATGGCTCTCATAATGCTGGGGCCAGTACATTAACTACATCGGAGGCGACGCTCCACTCCCCATGAATCCCGCCGGTAGGTACTGTGAAATGGCTCTCATAATGCTGGGGCCAGTACATTAACTACATCGGAGGCGACGCTCCACTCCCCATGAATCCCGCCGGTAGGTACTGTGAAATGGCTCTCATAATGCTGGGGCCAGTACATTAACTACATCGGAGGCGACGCTCCACTCCCCATGAATCCCGCCGGTAGGTACTGTGAAATGGCTCTCATAATGCTGGGGCCAGTACATTAACTACATCGGAGGCGACGCCCCACTCCCCATGAATCCCGCCGGTAGGTACAGTCTGTGAAATGGCTCTCATAATGCTGGGGCCAGTACATTAACTACATCGGAGGCGACGCTCCACTCCCCATGAATCCCGCCGGTAGGTACTGTGAAATGGCTCTCATAATGCTGGGGCCAGTACATTAACTACATCGGAGGCGACGCTCCACTCCCCATGAATCCCGCCGGTAGGTACTGTGAAATGGCTCTCATAATGCTGGGGCCAGTACATTAACTACATCGGAGGCGACGCTCCACTCCCCATGAATCCCGCCGGTAGGTACTGTGAAATGGCTCTCATAATGCTGGGGCCAGTACATTAACTACATCGGAGGCGACGCTCCACTCCCCATGAATCCCGCCGGTAGGTACTGTGAAATGGCTCTCATAATGCTGGGGCCAATACATTAACTACATCGGAGGCGACGCTCCACTCCCCATGAATCCCGCCGGTAGGTACAGTCTGTGAAATGGCTCTCATAATGCTGGGGCCAGTACATTAACTACATCGGAGGCGACGCTCCACTCCCCATGAATCCCGCCGGTAGGTACTGTGAAATGGCTCTCATAATGCTGGGGCCAGTACATTAACTACATCGGAGGCGACGCTCCACTCCCCATGAATCCCGCCGGTAGGTACAGTCTGTGAAATGGCTCTCATAATGCTGGGGCCAGTACATTAACTACATCGGAGGCGACGCTCCACTCCCCATGAATCCCGCCGGTAGGTACAGTCTGTGAAATGGCTCTCATATTGCTGGGGCCAGTACATTAACTACATCGGAGGCGACGCTCCACTCCCCATGAATCCCGCCGGTAGGTACTGTGAAATGGCTCTCATAATGCTGGGGCCAGTACATTAACTACATCGGAGGCGACGCTCCACTCCCCATGAATCCCGCCGGTAGGTACAGTCTGTGAAATGGCTCTCTTAATGCTGGGGCCAGTACATTAACTACATCGGAGGCGACGCTCCACTCCCCATGAATCCCGCCGGTAGGTACAGTCTGTGAAATGGCTCTCATATTGCTGGGGCCAGTACATTAACTACATCGGAGGCGACGCTCCACACCCCATGAATCCCGCCGGTAGGTACAGTCTGTGAAATGGCTCTCATATTGCTGGGGCCAGTACATTAACTACATCGGAGGCGACGCTCCACACCCCATGAATCCCGCCGGTAGGTACTGTGAAATGGCTCTCATAATGCTGGGGCCAGTACATTAACTACATCGGAGGCGACGCTCCACTCCCCATGAATCCCGCCGGTAGGTACTGTGAAATGGCTCTCATAATGCTGGGGCCAGTACATTAACTACATCGGAGGCGACGCTCCACTCCCCATGAATCCCGCCGGTAGGTACTGTGAAATGGCTCTCATAATGCTGGGGCCAATACATTAACTACATCGGAGGCGACGCTCCACTCCCCATGAATCCCGCCGGTAGGTACTGTGAAATGGCTCTCATAATGCTGGGGCCAATACATTAACTACATCGGAGGCGACGCTCCACTCCCCATGAATCCCGCCGGTAGGTACTGTGAAATGGCTCTCATAATGCTGGGGCCAATACATTAACTACATCGGAGGCGACGCTCCACTCCCCATGAATCCCGCCGGTAGGTACTGTGAAATGGCTCTCATAATGCTGGGGCCAATACATTAACTACATCGGAGGCGACGCTCCACTCCCCATGAATCCCGCCGGTAGGTACTGTGAAATGGCTCTCATAATGCTGGGGCCAGTACATTAACTACATCGGAGGCGACGCTCCACTCCCCATGAATCCCGCCGGTAGGTACTGTGAAATGGCTCTCATAATGCTGGCGCTGCATTCATGTTATTCAAAGCTGCTCATAATGAAGTGCCTTATATCAGGGGTGCACATAGGGGAGGGGGTGGGAGGAGGGGGGTAGGGGGGTTACCATTACGTGACTGTGTGAATCATATATAGATAAGCAATAGATGCAGTATCAGTATATTTAGATAGAAAAACAAATGCGTTTATCTCTAAATGTTGATGACCTAGTACACAACAAAGCCACAGTTGCCCGCGCAAGATGCAGGAGTTTGTCCCAAGTAACTGTAACTGTATATCAGAAAACACTTATGAACTACCATGTCGTTGCCAGGCTATATGCACTACTATCTCTTCATGATATCTGGTCCAAATACTGACATCCATTGCGGGGTCACCCCGTGGCCTAGTGGGTAGCGCGTTTGGCTATTGTCGATTTTACTCTTCTAGCTAGCGCGAGGCTTGGTTTAAATTTCACATATTCGCACATGTTTGCGCAGGACAAAGATTATATGTCTTTATTGGCAATAAGTCGGGTTAAATAAAGTATCCTACTTGAATCAACCAACCAAACAGTCAGCTGAACTTGCGAGTGAATCTCACGGCTACCGATCTGTTCCACCATATTGCGAGTTGTGTTTGTTCCATGATGTTCACCACTGTGGCGCGTGTCTCCAGCTTATTCTGCCGACGCTTGGTTCCCGGAAGACCTGCCCAGTAACTACATCTCAGACAAGTTGGCACAGCTCTACCGCTTCTTCATGAGCGATCTGGACTTGGGCGAAATTACCGCCTGATCAGTCTCACGTCACTCACCAATAAACGTTGCGTACGTTAAACAGAGGTTTTTTGGTCTCTCTTCTGTGATATATGAAATAGCATTAATAAGACGAATCTCATTTGCTTTGGTTCCAGAAAGTGTGTATTTAGCTGTTTAGCGGTTTTACGACTTTTACATAGGGATATACGATATGGTATAAAAACCTAAATCGCTTAATTCTAGTAAAAACATAATCAGATATCAATTTTGTTACTCTGAATTTTCTTACGGGGTTAATGTATATACCATGTTACGCAGAACTGAAATTGTTATGTTCCTTACTAGACAAAATTTTACTTTCACCAACAAGAAATGGAATTTTGTAGATAGCTTGTAGATATTTCATCATTATATTTTACTACATGTGTCTTGGTAAAAAATGCTGATTTCGTATTATTACTCTTCGGTCCAAGAACGCACATACATAAACTGGCTATGTGTATTTTGTTTGTAAGATAGATTAACATTAATCCGTCCTTTACTAGTTTATCGAAAGCCATTCGCCAAATCCGGATCGTAAGTAAGATTAATATCAGCATAGAGCAATGCAATTCCTGGTCCGTATGCAACAAGAGCTGATCGTCCCTCTGCAAGATGACTTGTCTCTCATAAATTTTCTTGTAAATTTATCGTTATAATGGAAGAAAATGTGATGTATTTGTAAAATATTTGTTGACTTCATGGGAGAAAAGAATTTGTCGTCTGCTGGAAGAGAATTGTAGCGCCTCCAACAGCCTTTGTCATCCATATATTGGGAATTATGAGACATGGTTGTCGATCGCCTCATGAAATATTAATCCTATGTATAAATGCCCACCTTAAAGTGTTCGTGCCACGATTTTGTTTCAGCTGAGAGATAATTTTGTTTAGGGGAGACAAATAAATAAGAATTAGTTTTAATGGCAGTTTACAGTTTTTATTCCAAGCTATCACCATAAACGCGATCGTTAAAGCGGGTGTCCAACCTAATTTAATCGCGATCTGTACCGAAAGTTTACATCTTAATATTAAATTGGCGAGTGTTAGCGCTTCGTTTCGGCCGACTGGTAGGGAGAAAATAAATAAGGCAACCCACCTCCAGCAATGTCAAGCAGAGCGCCATTTTGCCGGGAGCAGTGACGCGTATTGTGACTATTTATATGGCGCCGCCTTACGTTATAACTCGCGGAGAGAGAGATCAGGGCCACGATTTACAGATGAACAGCGGCAGTTCCAAGCATCGCAGTAGCACAAGATCTTAGTGTTTCATGGAAAAGTACCGTCCAAACAAACTGATATTCGTCTAGCGACGATTGACTCTGCAACAATGCCATGATCGGAGATAGAATCGCAGCTATTTATATTAGCGATTATCACGCGCTCTTGTTTTGCTCACACAATAGGCGCAATTTCCGGTTTGAATAAATTAAAGTATCGCCTCCTGATTGGTCAATCGCGGACACGCCTCCAAAAAGGCCTGCCGCCAGGGTAGGCGGCGAAATCGTGCCTGGCGGTCACTTCTGAATTTTATTGTGAGCTACAGATAGAACGAAAAATTCTATAATTTGGAGGATAGACAATTGGGTATTATATGAATTGGTAAAGCAGCGTTAGAGGCGAGCCTGGCGGTTCCCTTTAAAGTAGCAAAAGTGAGGTCCGGCGGGTTTAATTCTGGGACCATTGCATCTGAGCGTTATTTAGAAATTCCCCAATGATGTCACAAGATTGACAGGTGAGCTTTGATCCAGTGCGTAGGCATCTGTTGTCGAGGGCGTGTATTGTTCTCATGATCGAGTGTTTTTCGTTGAATCCAACCCAATGAGCAGAGAGAATTTGAGTCTCAATCTGAAAGCACAATAGTTTGTATTCCCCTTTGACGTCACTTTCCTTGCTCCCAGAATTTAAATCGGCATGTGCGAAAACAAGTGAAAAAGATATTCCCTTCTACTCTTTGGGGCGTTATATCTCGATAACATAAGTGTGGAAACACAGTAGAATAATATGTGCTGAAGTATCCCGTGTCAAAAGTCGATTTTTCATGACGTTCTGCTTTTGGGCTAAGTTCAGTGTCATTTTTTCACAAATCTGTGTCGATGTCACTTTTTCAGATCCTCAGTGTCGGAATTTGGGGGTCAATGTCGGATGTCGATTGTTCAAATCTGCCTGGGTCGCGTGTCGCCATTGACCCCTCTCAGAACCCTACCTTACAGGCCTGTACTGTACAATCTCTTAGACCTAAAGGAGGGGGGAGTCGGGGGGTTGGGGGGGGGGGGAGGGAGTCTCATTCGTGGTCGCCAGTTTTCTTTGTCATATTTCGACTACTGTACAAAACAATTCTTAACACAGACAGGTCAAAGGGTTCTTGTTTTTTATTCATGCCAAAGAAACGCCTAATACTGCTGGTATACCTTATCATATAATGCACTAGGACAGCGAGTAAAAGTTTTCTTGATTAAATACTAATAGACATCAGTATATATATAGATATTTTCATTGTTTTGCCCGCATACATATGTCAATGTGCATTAATATGTTTTCCCCATGAAGCAAAGACACCTGCAGTTAATGAAAGGCAGTTGACAATACATTAAACTTAATCCCTAATTAAGTCTGGATATATATATCATAATTGACAATAAAAGACAACTACTACAATATTATGTTTTGTAGCAATTATGTGCATTGTCTATCAGGTCTTTTTCCTTGAAAGGTTCATAAAGAACAGAACAAAAAATACTTGTTGGAAGTTTCTAATACAGTATCTCAAAAGTTCAAGTAATTTGATAGGTGACAATGTGATTCGGTCCTACAACGATTGTCGCACACAAAGACAGGTTTCAAGTAGGGCTGCATGAACCACATGATAGAAGCTCAACGAAAAACATTTCACTTATGTTATAAGGTAAAACACTTTAACAATAAAAATATACATTATTGGAACAATATACTACAGCGAAAACAAAACACTTTAGAGGAACGAAGCCTCACTTTCACATGCCATGGACCCCCGAGTTTGAAATGAAATTAAGTCTTATAAGGAATCAAAGATTCGAGAGAATGATAAACATTTCTATATGACGTCGTAAACAAATTACGACGTCATTTTTTAAGACGTAATCAAGATGACGTCATTCTCGGAGAGCGTTCTGATAAACATTTCTATATGACGTTGTAAAGAAATAAAAATGTCATTATCGGAGTGGCGAGATCCTGTGCTTACAACAGTTAAACGGTTGAGTAAACCCTTTGGCTGGCAGCAAACAAAATGCTTCAGTTAACGGTTATTTTTCTACAACGGTTAAAGAGCGGCGGTAAAACCACGCAGAAGACGTGAATTATGACTAAGCCACACTTAGACGTTTACAACGGAATGGGCGATAATGCGGAGAGATAATATATTTACAGGGCGTGGAATGAATAACGAGTAAAGTCTGAGACAGAAACTATATTCTAAGCCACAAAAACCCAATTCCCGATCGCGCTCAGGTTGACAACATGAACTACTTTGAAGCGCAGCTGAAGTTGTACAGCTACATCCGACAATTGTTGCTCTTGAATTCTGTAGATTAATAGGCGAGCTTATAACATGTACATGACACGATAATAGATAACATTTTGTGCATAAAGCGGTAAAAATAATATTACAATAGCGCGAGTTTGCGGGGCATTCAGACATCAAGCTGTAGAAGCCCGCCAATTTTTATTATCGGCCCGATAATTTAAATTTTTATTATTATAAACAATAATAATAAAAATAAAGACTAGATTATGTTTACTAGTTAACATGCCCACCAACTCGTAATAATACCTATTTTTACACAAACAGCAAAATTATACACTTTATAAAAAAAGTGATGCTCAAAGTTGATGGATGAAATTAAACGGTTTCGTGAGAATCAGCATTGAACATTCGCAGTATTATAATTATGCACATGCGCCCATCCCCGCCCCCCCCCCCCCCCCGCCCTCGCCCCATCCCCTCCCTGGTGCCTCCTGTCTTTCTGTCTGTTTACCGCCCTGATTCAGAAAGTGTCAGAAACCAAAAATTTAATAGTGACACACGTGAAAACATATATATATGCTGGAAGTATTGGCGCTAGATGCCAGACATCGACTGTCATACTAGGCCATGGTGGAACAATGAGAGGAGGTACCACCTGATACGGGTGGGGCTCGAACTCACAACCACATCGGCAGGAACCGTGACGTCACAACGGTTGTTCGTCGTGACCCTGGGGAAGGTCTTTGGATTAATAGAACGTCAAGCGACTGAATGATTGTCTTTCCTTTTGCTCCCGGCGTAAAACGCAGCCTTAAGTTCACAAACACAAAATTTTTATCAACTTCATGTCACATGGAGATTCAATCAAGGAAACTATAAACGGACCCAATTAGAACAATTTCTCGAGACGATCCCATCAATTGTTAAGGCGACGTCCCAAAACAGACCGCGTGACAAGGACGAGGATGCGTCCGAAGGAGTGTAGGTGCTACCAGTGTCACGTGACCGCCTACGTCATAACCATGCCAGTAACTTGACTGCCGACGTCATCACCCTACCAGTCACGTGACTGCCTATATCATCACCCTGCTGCTGTCACGTGACCGCCTACGTCATCACCCTACTACTGTCACGTGACCGCCTACGTCATTACCCTACCACTATCACGTGACCGCCTACGTCATTACCCTACCACTGTCACGTGACCGCTTACGTCGCCACCGTGATACACGTTACTCAAGCTCAAAACCATCTGGCGTAATTAGTGGTCCCCATGGCAACGTTACACCTACGAAATCACAATACATATATCTTACAGGCTACGAATAACCAACCCTTGGATATAATAAACAAGTGTCTTTAACATGGTACATTCCTCTCATCCATGCGCAACTTGAGTATATACCAGCGATATAACAACAGTACTCTACATTTCAAATACGAAACGTGGTCATTACACGTTCATCTTTCCTCTGCAACATAAAGACTAGCTGAGCAATACGACGCAAAACGCTGGCGACATTCAGGCGTTACCCAGCAGTAAGGCACATGTATCTTATACATTCAGGCGTTACCTAGCAGTAAGGCACATGTATCTTATACATTCATGCGGTACCTAGCAGTAAGGCACATGTATCTTATACATTCAGGCGTTACCTAGCAGTAAGGCACAGGTATCTTATACATTCAGGCGTTACCCAGCTGTAAGGCACATGTATCTTATACATTCAGGCGTTACCTAGCAGTAAGGCACATGTATCTTATACATTCAGGCGTTACCTAGCAGTAAGGCACATGTATCTTATACATTCAGGCGTTACCCAGCTGTAAGGCACATGTATCTTATACATTCAGGCGTTACCCAGCTGTAAGGCACATGTATCTTATACATTCAGGCGTTACCTAGCAGTAAGGCACATGTATCTTATACATTCAGGCGGTACCCAGCTGTAAGGCACATGTATCTTATACATTCAGGCGTTACCTAGCAGTAAGGCACATGTATCTTATACATTCAGGCGTTACCCAGCAGTAAGGCACATGTATCTTATACATTCAGGCGTTACCTAGCAGTAAGGCACATGTATCTTATACATTCAGGCGTTACCCAGCAGTAAGGCACATGTATCTTATACATTCAGGCGGTACCCAGCAGTAAGGCACATGTATCTTATACATTTAGGCGGTACCCAGCTGTAAGGCACATGTATCTTATACCTTCAAGCGGTACCCAGCAGTAAGGCACATGTATCTTATACATTCAGGCGTTACCCAGCTGTAAGGCACATGTATCTTATACATTCACGCGGTACCCAGCTGTAAGGCACATGTATCTTATACATTCAGGCGTTACCCAGCTGTAAGGCACATGTATCTTATACATTCAGGCGTTACCCAGCTGTAAGGCACATGTATCTTATACATTCAGGCGTTATCGAGCAGTAAGGCACATGTATCTTATACCTTCAAGCGGTACCCAGCAGTAAGGCACATGTATCTTATACATTCAGGCGTTACCAAGCTGTAAGGCATATGTATCTTATACATTCACGCGGTACCCAGCTGTAAGGCACATGTATCTTATACATTCAGGCGGTACCCAGCTGTAAGGCACACGTATCTTATACATTCAGGCGTTACCCAGCTGTAAGGCACATGTATCTTATACATTCAGGCGTTACCCAGCTGTAAGGCACATATATCTTATACATTCAGGCGTTACCCAGCTGTAAGGCACACATATCTTATACCAAGGCGTAAACAGTTCCATGGCAACTACATCTGTAATGCGAGAACCTCCCACGTACGGACCACGTGGTGTAAAGTTGAAAACGCGTTGAAATAGGACATACGAACAAAATATAGTTTTCACGGCTCATCTAAGTTAAAATAGCCAAAGCATGGCAGTTTGGCACAATGTCGTGCGTGCGTAAATTGACACCCCGGTTACATAGTTACATTGTTCAAATACTACAGATCTCGCACAGATCTCGCACTCTCGTCTGATGCCTTTCCAGCCTGACCGGCCACATGTCAATTCTGTTGGTAACGAATCTCGGCCACGTCGTCAAGGAAG